>JAJONQ010050404.1:0-26226 GCA_036250385.1 Solanum microdontum
CATGCTTTCAGTTTTGGTATAGAGATCATGGTGGCCTTAACGGCCCAATCAGGACTTCTGTGCCAGTTGACAATTTCTTTATATGAACTCTTGGGAGTAGCTGTTTCTTTTGTAGATATGTTGACAGGGGCCTTGCCGGTCAAGGGCTTAGTTTTAAGCCGAGATATACTTGTTTGTTTTCTTAAATGCATGTGACTACCATGCGCTAGTAGCAAATGGTTCAGCAGGGTCGGCTCGGGCCTGAGTTTGGGCCTTAGGAGCCAGTTGCACCCCTTGAGTTTGGGGCGTGACATAAATGATTGAAAAGAAACATAAATTGCTGTCCTCGAAGAGATGAGGACTCACCAACTCAACTACTACTGACTAGAGATAGTACTAAATGCGAGTTGGATACCGAGCATCAAACCTATATTATAAAAAATTATAAGTAAAAAGTATGCGGTCAGTAATTAGAATGTATTGAGTATGTAAGATAATGCATGACAAGCATGATAGCTAAACATGGTGAATATGTAAAACATTTTGATGTCATGACCATGTAAAGTAACATGAAATTGAGACATTGAATTGAGATACATAAGTACAAGTTTAGGCAATACCTATAAGTTTAACTGTGGGAGATACCAAAACTGCTATGCTTTGTTGTGTCTTATGGAGCAATCTTGTTGGGATTAGTTGTTGCCCTCTTCTTCAATCGTTGTTGGAGAAAAGCATGGTTTAGGATGATAGAGGCATTGATGTTTTGTTGTTACTATTTCCTTTTGGACAACATTGCTACACCCATCAAGAGTATATGGTGCAGGAATGTAGGTTAATTAGGTAGTTGTTTTAAAATATTGTTGTATGTCTATCACCATTATTATGTTGTCATTCAACAAATAGCCCATGTTGTGGGTTAGTTCCATTCTCAAGTATATGTTTGGAGTTGTTACAATTTCATAATTGAATACCTTGTGCTCTCTGTGTGCATTGTTCTCATTCATGGCAGTGGAGTTTTTCCTTGCTATCTTTTCATTTTCAGCTGTAAAAATTCTAGACTAAAATACCGCTCCAACTTAAACCATAAAGTTGGCTTCAAGTTACTATGTTGCTCTAGAGGGATGCAGAAGAAATGATTAGTGCATGATTCATGGATCAACGACAGAATATGTTGGATCAATGGTTCAATAGACTCTCCCACCACCAGTCCTAACACTAGCAGCGCCTATCACTCATTCCAAAACCAACCCAGCAGATGACAACAACAATCATACCAATGATTAACACCAAACAAACCATTAATTCCCCAAGCGCAGTGATGATGAAACATAATTTAATTTCTAGCTTACAAGGAAATTCAAAATTATGTTTATCAAAAGCATAACCAAATCCTCACAGATGCATACCCCTCGAGCAACATCTCTAAACCTTCTTTTGCATCAACAATGGCTAAGAATTTAGTTTTTAGCTTATAAGTTCTGGAAAACTGCTGGTTGACATTGCTAACGGTACTCATATGGGGAATGCGGATGTGTAATTCTCAGCCCAGATCTACTTAGTCAATCTTGGGCAAGACTATCGATAAACTATAGTAGGGTACTTAACCAAAGGAAAGCCAAGCATGGATGAGTTAAGGAAGCTTTTCAATAGCTACATTCCTGTGAAGATTGCCTACTTCGATCCTAATCACGTTTATATAGATTTCACCAATGAGCTAGATAGATTTTTATAACATATACGTCTAACCATTTTCACTTTGGGATCATACACCATGAAAATCTTTAGATGGACACCCGATTTTGTCCCTGAAAATGAAACATTGTCGGCACCCGTGTGGATTCTGATCCATCACTTGCCATGGAATTTATTTAGATGGGACATTTTGTCTAAAATGGTTAGTTCAATTGGTTTTGCTATTGCCCCTGATATGGCGACGTACTCTTACAGATAAACATAAAACAAGAAGAGGTGCAATGGCAAGTTCAACAAAATTAGCCTCAGCCGACTTACTCACACTCAACAAAGCTCATATTGTTAATCAAACTACCAGAACTCGTGACAATATGATCTCTCACAATAGACCATATATTATTTATATGTCTGATGTTCCTGGTACTTCTTAACATACTCAAATCATCAGAATACCTCTACTCTGATTACTAAGAATAACTCTAGCATTACTCAAACCAGATATAAAGAGCATGCCCAACAGAAATCACCAGATCCTCCTGACCAAATTTCCACCAAATCACCATCTCTAGCTATCAATTTTGAATCTTTACCAAATGGCATTTACGACGTTGATAACTCAGAGTATGGAGATGATGAACTACATGAATCTACTTCTGAAAATGATTTTGCTAGCATGTATGGTGATGAATTAGTCAATATTCTTATGGACACTTTCAACCAACAACACTCCCCTCCAGCTGAGATTGTCCAGGCAATTGGAGATATTACTGAAAAAACAATTTATCACCTAGAAGAAGTAATCATTACTGGGGAGAACAGACTACTAGAGCTAGTAGAAAAGGCAGAGGGGTCAACAAAAAATACACTGTGAATCCATCACAAAATTAAAACAACTCAAGCATGTCTTCTTAATGATTGAATCCCTCATTCGGAATATTATAGGCATGACCTCTTAAGGTGCCCTTTGACAGGTTGAAATAACTTCAAAGGATGCACAAGTTTTAAGTTATTGGTATTGACTATACTTTGCTAATAATAACAACAAGATTTGTCTCTTTTGTGATAGTCACATGAATTACAATGCACACCATTGAAGATATGGAGCAGCAGATTACTTGCTCTACGGAATACTTTGGGGAAAACATCCTGATAAGTCTTACTGTTCCCAGATGTTTTGATGATCTCCTCACAAGTGTGGGGACCCGGTCCTCTGCAGAGCATGCTCATCCTGGTTCGTGTGCTATACAATTGTAAAGTTGTCACGTCAGTGGTTAGTGAGGCGTCTGCGTACTACACCAATCAGAATAGACGAGGTTGTTTTGTCCAACGGTCATTAACTCTTTTAAGGTTGATATAGTCAACATGGCAAACAATAAATCATTCATTCATTCAAAGAGAGAATACTCAAGGTTCAACAAAACAGCAAGGGACCTCATAATTTGATAAATTGCTTTTTGTATCAGCTGTTATTTGAGTGATTATATTTGTGCTTACATTGTAGGATTCGTTTCACAAGTATTAGAAACATTTCAAACCTTGGGTGAATCACTGTAGGAGCTTAGTTGAGGGTAACTTTGCATCTTACATAAAAATTCTATATTAATCAGTTGGGTTAATATTGTGGGCAATGCAGACATTGCTTTGGCTCATTGAGTGATAAGTATATTACTTAGAATAGAGATTAGGAGGTTAATCTCGTGTTTGTTGTAAACTGTTTTTTACTTTTGCTTGTGAAGATTAGTAAAAATAGTTTGGAAAATCCTGTGAGACATGTTGTTGTTTTACTCCCTTGAGCAAGAAGGTTTCCACGTAAAGTCGTGTGTGTTGTTTTACTTTCAGTATTTACCTTTTGTTCATCTTATTTGTGCTAAGGACTTGGTCCTATTGTAACTAGTGGACGCACACATTCCAATAATTGGTATTAGAGCTTCACTTTTTATTTGGGTAACAATAAGAAAAGAAAAGATTCTGAAGGAATGGCTGCTCCACCCAACGTAGAAGAAGGTCAGTCAACCACCAGACCACCTCGTTTCAACGGACAGTTTTATGGTTGGTGGAAGAACCACATGCATGACTATATCAATGCTGAAGCTAGTGAGTTATGGGATGTGATTCTCGACGGACCTTACATTCCCACAAAAGATGTGATAGATGGAGAGATTAGTAAGGTGGTTCTCAAAACCCGAAAGGAATACAATGAAGCTGACAGGAAGAAGATAGAGAAGAATTATATAGCGAAGAAGATTCTGGTATGTGGAATCGGCTCAGATGAGTACAACAGAATCTCTACATGTGAGACAGCTAAAGAGATATGGGATTGTCTCAAAATAGCCCATGAATGAATGACACAAGTAAAGAAGTCTAAGGTCGATATGCTTACGACTCAATATGACAACTTCTGTATGAAGGAAGAAGAAACCATCCACGAGATGAATACAAGATTCACCTTCATAACCAACGAACTGAGATGTCTTGGTGAGCCTATTCAACCAATCAAACAAGTTATTCTCAAGGTGCTTCCCAAGTCTTGGGAGAGCAAAGTGAATGATATCACTAAAGCAAGAGATGTAAAGGTACTCACCATGGATGAATTGATTGGACATCTTCAAACCTACGAGTTGAACATGCAACAGGGGTCAGCCATGAAGGAGGGAAAAAAGGAGAAATCAGTGGCCTTGAAAATATCTTCAAATAATGGGACTGAGGAGAAGGATGAAATGGCATACATCACTAGAAGGTTCCAAAAGATAATCAAAACGCATGGAGGGTTTCAGAAGAAAGGTTCCTTCAGCAGAACAACAAATGCAAATGACCTTTGTCACAAATATGGGAAACCTGGTCACTTTATGAGGGACTGTTCAAGCCAGAAACAGTAAACTCAAGATTTCAAACCTCGAAGAAGGGACCAAGTCCTCAATCATGCCAAACGAAAGGCTCATGCTGACCAAGTAGTGAAGAAAGCCTTTGTTTTTTGGGGAAATTCGATCCAGTGAATCCGAGGAAGATGAAGATAGTCATGAAGATGTCTCGATGATGGCTGTCAAAGATGATGAAACCGTATTCAACTCCATTTTCTCACTAATGGAAAAATATGATAATGAAGAAAATCAGGATGAGGTAACACTCTTTGATCTCAAAAGTGATAGATACTTTACCCATTAAAAGGTTGAGAATACTTATTGCAGTACTAATTAACTCAGTCGATGAATTAACCACTGATAATTTGATGATGAGTGAAAAACCGAGTCTGTCTGAGGATGAAATCGATGCTCTTAACTCTCAAATGTCTGAAATGAGTGTTAGGATAAGTATCTTAAAGACTGATAGTGTGCAGTTCAACGAGGAACCTGGTACCTCTAAGGGTGGGAAAACGTAAACTTAGTAACCTCGAGGTTGAGCTAGAAGAGAAATTGAAGACCTCTGAATCTAAGTTAGTTTCCTCCCTTGAAAGAAATTCTCAATTAGTGGAGTATCTATGTAAGATCAAAGAAGATCTAAACCATTCCCTCAAGTGGACTGATTCGTCTAAGATTCTTTCAAACTTAACCAATCAGAAGTTCAATAATAAAAAGGGCTTAGGGTTTAGACAGATAGAGCCTTCTTAAAAACCCCACAGTAAATATGTCTCTGTCTCTGACAATCTTCTGTGTACCCATTATGGAAGGAATGATCATCTGAAAGAAAAATGTGAGACTCTAAACGGAGTAAAAGATAGGCAGAAAATTTTTCTCAAGTCTAGAAAACAATATGTAGAAAAGAAAAAAGGACCAGGTCCCAGATACCATTTTAGCAAGAACACTTTGCCTCCATGGACAGGAAGGTTTCTCATTAAACCTTTTGACAGTTTCTGGGAACTCAATCTCAAGTGGGTTCCTAAGTCTAATAAGTGATTCTTGTGCAGACGAGAGGAAGCAGCCAGTGCTGGTACATGGATAGTGGATACTCAAGGCACATGACTAGAGACACTCAAAACTTCCTCTCTTTGGAAGCACACCAGGGCGGTGGTGTGTCATTTGGTGATGGGAAGAAATGTTTCATTCTCGAAATTGGGAAAATAGGAAGATCAGTTGATCATTCCACAGACAATGTTCATTATGTGAATGGTTTGAAATACAATCTCTTAAATGTATCTCAAATATGTGATAAGGGAAATGAAGTTAAAGTTTTGTCTGACGGATGTTTAGTCACTAATTGTGTAACTAGCAAAGTTGTTATGTCTGCCAAAAGAGTCAAAAATATGTATGTTACAGATCTTGACTCAGTAGGAGGGGACAATCTCTCATGTCTAAGTGCTTAAATTTATAATGTAAAACTATGGCATAGGCGATTGGGACATGTGAGTTCATCATTGCTAAACAAGCTTGTTGCAGGGGACCTGGTTGGAGAAATGCCCAAAATGAAGTTTTCTAACAACAAAGTCTGTGAGGCTTGTGTAAGGGGGAAACAAATGAGATCATCCTTCAAAACCAAGAAAGGGGTGAGCACAACCAGACCTCTAGAACTTCTCCACATGGATCTATGTGGACCTATCAGAATTCAAAGCAGAGGAGGTAAGAAATACATTCTAGTAATTGTTGATGACTTCTCTATGTTCACCTAGAACATGTTCTTACGGTCTAAGGATGAGACAACTGGGCTACTGATCACCTTTGCCAAAGCAATTCAACTGAAGATTAACTGCAAGATAGCAAGCATTAGATCAGATCATGGCACAGAGTTTGAGAACTTTCAAATTAAAGGTTTTTGTGCTAAAAATGGAATCCATCACAATTTCTCTGCACCAAGAACCCTTCAGCAGAATGGAGTTGTTGAAAGAAAGAACAGAACAGTGGTGGATATTGCTAGAACCATGCTAATTGATTCAGGGCTTGCAATGAATTTTTTGGCAGAAGCAGACAACACAGCTTGCTATCTTACAAACAGGTGTCTTATCAGGTTGTAATCAAGAAAAGACTTTATGAGCTACTGAATGACAGGAAACCTTCAATTTCTCATCTGAAGCCATTTGGTTGCAAATGCTTTGTACTGAATAATGGTAAGGATGATCTTGGCAAGTTTGATGCTAGGAGTGATAAAGGGGTGTTTGTCGGGTACTCTTCTACCAACAAGGCATACAGAGTTTTCAATAAATGAACTTTATGTGTTGAAGAGAGTATGCATGTGATATTTGATGAATCTGATGATAAGAGTAATAATGAACACAAAGAAGACATAGAATTGGAGGAGCTAATTAAGGGAAAATTGGACAAGGAAAACCAAAATCCTAGAAGCAAACAGATTGCAAAAGAAGACAGTGCAGAACTTACAGAAGAACATGGTCCCTCTGGTGCAACTCAAGAGGAAGTGACTCAAAACCCAGAGCTTCAAGAAGATGAATTTTCTACAGATATTGAAGAAGAGATAACTAGAAAGTTCGGATGGAAACATCAATATTCTCATCCGCTGGACAATCTCATATCTCCACTTGACTCTGGAATACAAACTAAATCCAAAACAAGAAATCTAGTTGCATATTCATCCTTCATATCCACCATTGAGCCCAAGAACATCAAGGCAGATTTACATGATGCAAATTGGGTGACATAAATGCAGGAAGAACTTCATCAGTTTGAAAGAAGCAAAGTATGGCACTTGGTCCCCAGACCACTCAATAGAACCATTATTAGGACTAGGTGGGTCTTTAGAAACAAACTTGATGAGCATGGGACCATCACTAGAAACAAGTCAAGACTTTTTGTACAATGATATAATCAAGAGGAAGGGATTGACTATGACGAGACCTTTGCTCCTATAGCCAAAATGGAAGCCATCAGAATCTTAATAGCTTTTGCTGCCTACATGGAGTTTAAACTGTTTCAAATAGATGTCAAGAGTGCCTTTTTGAATGGGTATCTAAAGGAGGAGGTGTATGTTAAACAACCTCCAGGTTTTGAAGATGTTGATCTCCCAAACCATGTGCTAAAGTTGGATAAAGTTTTGTATGGCCTAAATCAAGCTCCCAGAGCATGGTATGAGCGCCTGTTAAAATTCCTTCTTGAAAATGGGTTCAAAAGAGGTAAAATTGATAATACTTTGTTCCTAAAATATAGAGTTAAGGATTTGTTAATTGTGCAGGTATATATAGATGATATCTTATTTGGAGCCACCTCAGATTCACTGTGCAAGGAGTTTGTTGATTTGATGAGTAGTGAATTTGAAATGAGCATGATGGGGGAGCTTACATTCTTCTTGGGGCTGCAGAGAAAACAGTCATCTCAGGGCACATCAATATGTCAAGAGAAGTACATAAGAGAACTGCTCAAAAAGTTCAACCTTCTTGAGGCAAAAGTTCTTGATACTCCTATGAGCACAAGTGTGAAACTTGACTTGGATAAAAAAGGAATTGATGTTAATCAGACTTTGTACAATGGAATCGTTGGGTCACTTCTGTACCTCACTGCAAGCAGGCCTGACATAGTTTTCAATGTAGGGATATGTGCCATATCTCAAACAGCACCAAAAGAATCACAATTGAAGGCAGCCAAGTGTATTCTGAGATACTTGAAGGGAACATAGGATTTGGTCCTCTTCTACCCTTCTGGTGACTCTTTTGATCTAATTGGTTATGCTGATGCCAATTATGCAGGTTTTCCAGGTTGATCGAAAAAGCACATCAACCATGGCACATTTCCTAGGATCCTCACTAATTTCTTAGGTCACTAAGAACCAAAATTTTGTGGCTTTGTCTATAGCAGAGGTAGAATATGTGATTGTTACATCATGTTGTACTCAGCTCCTATGGATTAAGCAACAGCTCGAAGATTTTGGTGTTCTCACAGACATTATCTCTCTCATATGCGACAACACAAGTGCAATGAACATGGCCAAGAACCCTGTTCAGCATAAGAGGACAAAACACATAGAAGTAAGGCATCACTTTCTAAGGGATAATGTTTAGAAGAAAAATGTAATGATGAGTTTTTGCAAGACATAAGACCAAGTGGCTGATATCTTTACAAAGCCATTGAGCAAAGAGAACTTTGTCAAGAATAGACTAAAGGCGGGGATGATCAAAGTCACCTGATTTCACACATGTTTGCATGAAATCTTCCTTTATGACTATGTCAAGAAGGGCAGGTATCTATATAGGTTGTATTGCTTATTGTTTGAGAATTCACATCTGGTACCTTATTGCAGGTACACACTCATGACAAGTTGGCTAGAGGGAAGATTGAGGCATATAGGCAGGGGCATCTAAAGAAAGGGACATAGTCCCCTAAAGGTTAATATCAATTGTGCTACACAATTATCTGTCAAAAGTCACTGCCACGTATCCTTCCCCCATTCATTGTGTCAGTTTTAGGCGTCTCTTCACTTTAAATCCAAGCGTCACCACTGTTCAGGGACCCGATACCCTTTTAAATACAAACCTTTTAGTGAATTCAAACTATCCTAATCTCTTCCTAATCTTACCTTGAATTCACCTTTTTCTTCTTAAGCTTTTTGTCTCCTTGCATCAAAATGACTAACTCTTCTCCATCTTCAAAGCTACTTATCTCCCAAGAAATTGAAATCCCAGTTCATTCAATTTCTCCATTCCTCCCCTAGAAGAATCTCCTTCCACACTTGTATGTTGAGTTGGTGAGACGGGTGAATCCATCGCACCTCACACTGAAGTGGTGGCGTCTCCTGCACTTCCATCTGGGGAAATTTACCTTGTTCTCCTACGCTAATTCAATTCGATGAGAACTCTCTAAACTCAGAGGCTCAATTAGCTGTAAAACCAAGTGTTGACCCTTCCACTGAAGAATCATAAGTATTTTCTAAGGCAGTGTCTTCTACTATGTCGGAGAGATTATTTGATAGAGATTTTCCTGAGGGAAAAGGTCCTGAGTCAAACATTCTGGCAGTAGCGGTAGAATTGGAGGTCGTACAAAGTTTGGCCTCCCTCAGAGGTGATGCTCAACCAACTCTATTGGACCAAGATTTGAGGTCGCTGAAACAGGTCCCTCATAGTGCCCAACCCCTCATCGACCAAACTTCTAAGTCTTTTGATGTTAATGGTGAGAAAGAGGGGGAAGAAGAAACACCCTTGGTCTGGAATAGAAAAGGGGTTCGAGGTGCAAATTCCCCAACAATGAGTGTCCCAGATCTCAGAGAATTTGATGTTATTCCTGAAACTGAACTCAACAAGAAACTTGATGCGTCTGAACAAAAAAGTAGGGGCGGACCTACTTGGTTGCAAGTGGGTTCATGTCGAAAAATACATTGTATATACGTATATATTCAATCTATTTTTAGAAACAAAACACTATATATAATTAATTTGACCCCACTTAAACCAATAGTAACATCTAGCCCAACGGCAAAGTGGGTGCAATTTTACGCATGCAATTCGGGTTCGATTCCCACCTACAACATTTAATACTGTTTATTTTTTTTATATGTGTGTTTTATTTTGTTTTTTTATATGTTTAACCCACTTGGTAAAATTTCTGGATCCGCCACTGCAAGAAAGAAAAAGAAAGAGTAAGGGAAAGATGGTGGAGTCTCACACAAAAGGGGAAAAGAAAAGATAAGGAACCAGAGGTGAGACGCAAAAACTGATGGTAGTGTCATAGCAGCAAATGAAATTCAAACAGAGAAAATCAAGAAGAGAAGAAGGGAAGGTCATTTTCCTGAGGAACATACCTCAACAGCTCTGCATGTTGAGTCTAGTGAGACAATATCTGATGACGTTGTTGTCTCTATGATTAAAAGAAAGAAGGAAGCAAAGATTGAGAGGGTTAAATCTAAAAAGGGTCAAAAATCAATGAACAAGTCTCCAGTGAAGAAATCTCCAGTAAAGAAGGAGAGTGTGAGAAAAAGGGTAGCTGTAAAGTCAAAACCTGTTAAGGGACAAGGTCCTCGTGTTCAAAATCCAGTTGAAGAAATAGAGATGACCAGGGAAGCACGTATAGAAGAAATGGAGAACCAGAAGGTGCTGAATGGCAGAGTGTTCGACCCTGAAATTCTTACAAAATTTGGTATGTCCACTCTTTTTTATTCTGTTTCCTTGCAAAGTTGGGATCATCTTTTTGAACCCCCAACACCATACTTGCATGAGCCCGAGGTGCGTGAATTATACTATAAAATGGAGCTTTTGAGTGATGGGAGTGTTACGACTACTATTAATGAGGTCAAAATATTTTTGGATGAGGATACTTCGGGAATCATTTTGGGTGTTTCGGTGAAGGGGATCCATTCAATTGAGGGATGCAAACCCTCCAGTGAGTTCACTAAACATGCCACAAAGCGTGGGGACATCAAGCGAGCAGGTCTGCCAAAGAAGTTTCTCAAAGGGGAATACTAGCTACATTTTGAGTTTATCAATAAAGTACTGGTACCAAGGACAGAGAAGAGAACTGTAGCATCTGTGCTGACCTATTTCTCATGGAAAAGCTGGATGAACTTGAAGAAATCAACCTTCTGCTATAATGCTTGAACATATGCATAGGGTGATGACTTAGAAGTTAGCCAAACATGGGATTTCTTATGGCAATTTGCTAAACCATGTGTTCAAACATTTTGAGGTACCTCTTGGACGGGGAGTACCTGGTACTGTTAAGCAAATGTTTAGTGATGTTACTCTCCAGGAGTGTGAATGTGTTGAGGGAAAGGCAAAATGTAGGTCTCAGGTGTCAGATCTTCTAGAGCAACAAGCCTCTCTCAAACAAGAGTTGACTGACCATACAGTTATCCTGAATGATAAGGAGATTGAGATTGCACAACTTAAGGCTCAATTGCAGAGGGTTATCTCCAAGGGACCTGGTACCATTGATGTGGATGAGAAAGTGGTTGAGAAGTTGAGAGTTGAGAATGAGCAGTTGTTGAAGGTAAATGCTTCACTTAATGAGGAAGTCAAAGCTCTCAACAAGCAAATCATTCAAGCTCATATTGATGCAAATGAGCGGATGTCTTTGTTGATGAAAACTCTCACCCCCCCCCCCCTCCGTCCTAAATGAGTCATGTCTCCCTATATCTTTTGTCCTTCTATCTAATTCTAGTGGCTTATGTATTGTTTTGACTGACTTTATATGGTTAGCTTTTGTGAACTAATGATATTGTTTCTTATGCCTTGTCTAATATGTGTTTATCATCTCTATTATTGCTTACTTGTGCATGTAATGTGTGGCCCATGGCTTCCAAATGCTTCGCATGCAGCCTATGTATGTTTACTGCTACTTCTTTTCAATGATGTCAAAAGGGGGAATAGTCTTGCTAACTACTGTGAAATTAGAGTCTAGTCTAGTGGAGGTGAAAGGGCATTATTATTGATAGGGGGAACTATTATTATTGACAGGGGGAATATTATTGATAAAGGGAACCAAGGGTAGGATAACACTTGTTTGTCATCATCAAAAAAGAGGAAAATGATAAGTCTTAATGTTCCTAGACGTTTTGATGATCTCCTCACAAGTGCAGGGACCCGGTCCTCTGCAGAGTATGCTTGTCTAGGTTCGTGTGCTATACAATTGGAAAACTGTCACGTCAATGGTTGGTGAGGCGTCTACGTACTGCACCAATCAGAATAGACGAGGTTGTTTTGTCCAACGGTCATTAACTCTTTTAAGGTTGATATAGTCAACATGGCAAACAACAAATCATTCATTCATTCAAAGAGAGAATACTCAAGCTTCAACAAAACAGCAAGGGACCTCATAGTTTGATAAATTGCTTTTTGTATCAGTTGTTATTTTAGTGCTTATATTTGTGCTTACATTGTAGGATTGTTTCACAAGTGTTAGAAACATTTCAAACCTTGGGTGAATCACTATAGGAGCTTAGTTGAGGGCAACTTTGCATCTTACTTTAAAAGTCTATATTAATCAGTTAGGTTAGTATAGTGGGCAATGCAGGCATTGATTTGGCTCATTGAGTGATAAGTGAATTACTCAGAATAGAAATTAGGAGGTTAATCTCATGTGTGTTGTAAATTGTGTTTTACTTTTGCTCGTGAAGATTGTTGACACCAAATTTTGGTCTGATATTTCTAAAGTTAATACTTTTTATGTATTTTATTTTTTAAAATAGTTCAAAATACATGTTTTGCCATTTTAATGCAATTTGTTGATAATTATCCTTATTTTCAAAGTATTAGGATTTTTATCAGTTAATTTTGTCACTGCCGGTGGAACACATTCAAATATTTGTTCATTTTTCATAAAATTATTATTTCTGTTAAATTGCATTTTTTACATCTCATTGGTTATATTCATTACATTTTTTCATATTCATTTTATATGTTACATTTGTTAATATTCATTTTGATATTTTGCACAGTCCAGAAATTCATTCAAATATGGATAAGATTTTATACACAGATATTTTATTAACCGGTGATTTAGACCCACGATTTTAAGATAGTGGTATTATATTATTGGTGGTTTTCAATCCCCTATTTAAAGAATAGTTTGCTCATTAGGTTAGAGGGTGGTGGATAAGATTTAGGGGTATATTTCATATTTTTTATTCTTTTATTATTCATTATTTTTCGGTGACAAGTTCAGCAAAGCTTCGCCGAATTCCGGCGAGTCCACCACTCAAAGACTCCATTTTCCTTTCCCTTTTGGTTATTACCAGCAGCTCCGACCAACCAGCTCTCTCCTTACACCACTGACCACCAAACCCCTTCCCTCTTTCTTCACTTTTCGACGTCAAGGCAACACCACCAATGAGCTCAAAGCTCATACAAACAGTCCCCTTCCCCCTCCAAACGGAAAAACCATCCAAAAATCCCCATTTTCTTGCTCTCCAACGAGCAACAGCTTCCAGCCTCCTCCAGAACCCTACCAGTTTCAAACCCAAATGACCAAAACCCCAACCAAACAATCCCCAACCTACCTAAAATAGCCACCGGAAAACACCCTCTTCCATAGCTCTCAATGACCCCCAAAACCCCAAGGTTTCACTGCCAAACAACTACCAAATGCCGCCAGTCCCATTCTCCTTCCCCTTTCACGTTTTCTTCTTTCGTTTACAGGTGTTTTGGCTCAAAGTCGAGCTCCGACGGACAGTGACACAACTACCACCCAATGCCAAACAAACCCACATCCAGCGAGCTTCAAGCTTGCGAGTTGATTCCAGCAAGCTTGAACGGATTACAACAACAACCAGGCAAGCTACAAGCTCCGACGGAGCACGAAGCTCGGACAACAGCAACCAAACATGACCCCATCGTGATTCCAAATCCGGCAAACGAAGCTGATGGAACCCAACACCATTGTTACCATCTCTTTTTCCAAGCTTCAATACACCTCCAGCAAACAGGTAGTCCTTTTGTTTTTATCTTTTATTATTTTTATTTTATTTGTTCTCTGCTTTTAGATCTGGTCGGAGGGGTTCAAACTCCGGCCATTGTTATTTTCCAGTGATATTATGTCGTCTCCGTTGAATGTTATTGATTTGACTTATTGCTTTTATTTTGATGGGTTTGATAGTTATTATTGATATTTTGTTTTCTTTACTGGCCATTATTTATTTATTATAGTTGTTGAAATTGATTTGAATTGTTTTCCTGTTACTATTATCGTTCTAGTAGCTAATTTCTTTTGTCATTGTTATTGTTATGTACTTCTCTCTTTTTGCTGTTGACTATTGCTGTGTTGTATAGCATTTGATTTTTTTGTCCATAGTTGTATTTATTTTAGTGAATTTTTTATGTTGCTTTAAATATGATTAATTTTAATTGTTTGTGCATTTCTCTTCTTTTAAATTTTTTGTTTGTTTGCTCACTGTTCAAGTATTGTGATATAGTTGCTTATTGTTTTACTCTTATTTTATTGTTAGTGTTAAATGACCAATGAAAAAATCTCTCCGTCGATTTTGGAGGCCTCCCCATTTTAAAAGATAGAAATTTAGTTTAAGTTCATATATATTGTATGTTAAAATGGCCAATGAAGAAATTACCGTTGATTTCCAAGGCCTCTCATGTTAATAAGGCGGGTTTTTATTTTTAAGTTATTATTTGGTTTATTCATTTTTATTCATATTTATTTATTACTAACACTTTTACTAAGTGTCTTTACAGGTACCCGAAGTTGCTTTCCATTGAAACTATTTGAATGAAGTTCAAATTATACTCCTTATTCATTATTTTGTATATATTGACGTTAGGCAAATCTTAGGCCGTTTCTTATACTACTATCTTATTTTATTATTATTTGAGCATGTGGCATGTTTATTATACTTGTGTCGTATTATTATCTCCTTCTCAATTTGAAAAAATGAATTCAGTCGGGACCCACCGTTGTGGATTTCGAAGGATGTCTAACATCTTCCCTTCGGAATAACTTGAACCCCTTACCTAGAATATATTGGTTTCATAGACATTTCTTTTAAGTTAATTTGTTAATTGGTTTCCTAGTTTTCCTAAAATTAGGTGGCGACTCCCTTTTACCCTCTTACCCTTTTTTTAAAAAAAAATCTTTTAATTCTTTTAAAAATTGATAACTATCTATTTTTTGGTGAGTCGCCACGATGTTGCGCCCTCTCAAAGGATGTCAACAAAGATTACTAAAAACAGTTTGGAAAATCATGTGAGATAGGTTGTGGTTTTACTCCCTTGAGCAAGGAGGTTTCCACGTAAAGTCATGTGTGTTGTTTTACTTTTAGTATTTACCTTCTGTTAATCTTATTTGTGCTAAGGACCTGGTCCTATCGTAACTAGTGGACGCACACATTCCAACACATCTATTTAACTTTTGTCTACACTAAATCCACTGAACCACTCAGACAACATATATGGGAGAACCTTCAAACTCTATCTGCTAACATCTCGACCCCAGCTGGTGGCTTCCACTCTATCACAGATCCTAATGAAAAAAAAGGTGGTAGAATTCATTATATATCCATAAGTATGCCTATCATTGTTTGTATTGGGGAATGTAATGTTACTGATCTAGGTTTTAACGGGTCCTCTTTTACCTGGTGCAACAGATGGGAACCTAAAAGGAGAATTTGAGCTAGGCTAGATAGAGCTATGGTCAATTGTGTATTGTCTCATAAGTTTACCAACAACATTGTCTCCCATTTAGTAAGAACTGACTCTAATCCATGCTCCCCTCTTGATTACCATCTCTAACCCTCATAGTTAGATATTTCAAGTTTCTTGATTTTTGGACTACTCACGATGATTTTTTGCAAGTGGTTCAAGAAGCTTGGAACATTCATGTTGATGGAAGTCGTATGCGGAGCTTCCATTTAAAATTGATAAACACTTGCAAGAAGCTCTCTTATTGGTCTACACATATCATTGGTTATATCCTTGACAAGACCAAAGAACTTCATAATAAGATTGTTGAATTAGAAAAAAAAAACTTGTCTTAATGACAGTTCTAAGCATAATAGAATGGACTTAGTAGGGTTGATGCTCAACTAATTATGCATACCAAGAAGGAAGAATCCTACTAGAGACAATAATCTGGGTTGAAGTGGTTCTCTAATGGAGACAATAACACAAAGTTCTTTCATTCTGTGATCAATTCTAAAACAAAGAAGCTTACAGTCAACTGGATTAAAAAAAAGGCAGAAAATTGCGCTGACAACAATGCTGATATTTCTCAAAAGGCTATCATTTTTTTTTGGACAACAATTCACTGATATTGCTATTTTGTCCAGGGATGTCAAAGGGTTGTGCTTGAAAGATATTTATGTGGTTAAGGTTCAGTGGAGACACTGTCCAATCGAGGAGGTTATTGTTGAATATACTTTTTGTTGGAGACAACGGACACTATCGATTTCTCACAACTTGAATTTTATTATATCAAAGTAAGGACCCGCTTCGGTCTTACAATCTTGATCACTCACTTGTTACTTTCTTCAACAACACTCTTTACTTAGCACTCACTCTTGTTTGCTCTCTTACTTTCTTTCTTGCTTTCTTAATTGGTTACTTAGTTTCTTGCTTAGTTACATATCAAATGAACCACCTCTATTTATAGGAGGTGATGGAAGAAGAATCTAGAGAGATACATACTACTATATTCTAGAATATTCCTAGCTATGTTTTTCTAGAACTATCTTTCTAGAGCATTTCTAGACTATTCTCTCTAGAATACTCATTCTAGAGATCTTCCTCCAATTCTCTACAACTCCGGAATATTACAGATTTTTCTTATTTATATTAAGTAAATAATTAAGTTGGTGATAAATTTTTAACACTCCCCCTCAACACCAACTTTAATTTTTTCTTTGCATCTGTTGTGAGCGATTCCTGAAACTTTGCAAACATCATGACGTCCATGCCCTTTGAGAATCTCCTCCTTCATCGGATTATTTTGATCCCTACTCTTTGAAGCTTCTTCAAAGGTAGTATCATTTTTATTGTTAACCATCTCTGCTAATGTTGCATCTATATACTTGGCATATGAACATTTCAATCGTGTCTTCCTTCTTAGTTGAGGTTGCAGAGCTTCTTGGACTTTTTCTTGCAACAGTTCTGGAGTTTCATGTACTCCTGTTTTCCATGAATTCTTATTTTCTCTTGTTGAAAATATATCCTTTGTATGTGAGTTGTATTTTTCACATACCTCTTGTTCCTGTTCAGCCTCACTTCTTTGTCCTTCTTCTTCAAGTTTATATTGTAGTTCTTGCTCTAATTTCTTCAAATCTGGCAAGGAGACTTCGTTGTACCATCATGTTGGTGCTTCATCAAGTACCACATAAGTTGTCTCGGTTGGCATAACGTATATTGATTCTAACCTTCTCCCTTCGATTATTGGTGTGCTTGTAACTTTTAAGTTTCGATATACTTTTACGTCATTTGGCCCAAACAAGACATAGGTACTAGAATATGTTAGTTGTGATACAGCTAATAAGTTTTTCTTCATACCTGGAACATGGTAGACATTTTGAAGTTGCACTTGTCTTGAGCTGTGATGAGGCACGAACACCGTCTTGCCAATATGAGATATTGGCATTTTTGAATTATTTGCAGTCACCACTGCTTGACCGCCTTTATATTCGCTCATTTTAATAAGCTTTTTCTCATCACTGGTCATGTGATTGGAACATCCTGAATCAATGATCCAGTCATGTTCATAATCGATCGATTTCTCATTTACAGTTGCAGGTGCAATCTCTTCTTCTTTGTCAGAGTGACATGTGACAAGCTCTTCTTGTTGATTAGTTTCTTCAACTGCATAAGAGGTCTCGAAATCCCAAACTTCTTCTTCATCTTTCTTGTTTTGAGTAGAAGTAGCTACATTACCTTCAGTTTTCTTGTACCAGCAGTCTCTAGCATAGTGTCCTTTCTTTCCACAATTGTAGCACTTCTCCATTTGTCGGTTGTTGAAGCCTTTCGCCTGCTTGTTTGGTCATTGAGTTCTTTGATGTTGATTCTTTTGGTCTCCCCTTGGCCGTGAGCTTCTCTCCACTTTTCCTTTTTTATAGTCTTGTCTTTTGGTGAAGAGCGCCTTATCTTCGTCTTTTATAATGAGACTTGATAATGGCTTCTCCAAATCTTCTTCATTTGCCAATAGATTTTCCAACTCAGATAAAGTTAGTTTTGTGGCCCATCCACGTGTGGCTGTAATTATGCCTTTGTACTCCGGCCTTAGACCATGAACAATGATTCTCCTCATTCTTGTCTCTGTGATAGCATTCTCTGGATCTAACTTTGATATTTCATCAGATAATGATTTTATCTTTGAGAAGTATTGGCTGATTGTCATATTCCGTTGAGAGATTGACAAAAGCTCATTTTCAATTCCTTGTAATCTTGCATCATTCTTCTTTGTAAAAGTTGTTGCTCCCAAGCTTCTTTGGGTGTCTTGGCATTCTTAATCCGTTGTAGGAACTCATCCCCAATGGTTACAGTGACAGCAAACATGGTCTTTCCAACTTTGACCTTCCACTTTTTTGCTGCTTCAACATTTGTTGGTGGTGTGGTGTCTAATCCACCGATGATATCCCATAATTCCTGGCCAAGAAAGTAATATTGCATTCTCGTGCTCCATGATCTGTAGTTGCTTGCGTTCAACTTCTCAACACTATTGAGAGTGCTTGCGAAATCTGCCATTGATAAGTGCCTCGCAATTTGTAGCCTCCAACAATAGCTTGTAAGATCTTTTTTGAGTTCCTGCCTCGCTCTTATCCACCAGGCTCTGATACCACTTGTTGAATATATTTTTTGTTGGAGACAAGGGGCAATATCGATTTCTCACAACTTGAATTTTATTACATCAAAGTAAGGCCCACTTCGGTCTTACAAACTTGATCACTCACTTGTTGCTTGCTTCAACAACACTCTTTACTTAGCACTCACTCTTGTTTGCTCTCTTACTGTAGCATCTCGAAATTTGAAATAGTCATTTTTGGAAAGAATGAAAAATCTTGAAATTTTGTTAAGTTAGAATAAGTGGAGTTTTGGTCAAATTCAAATAGCCATAAATCCTAGCTAAGGATGAGTTAGGTGTACGATCAGATATGGTTGGAAAGCTCTTGGAATAATCTTTCCAACGCCGTCGATTTTGCATGATTCCAAGTTCGTATGAGTGAGATATCCCCTTTGAAAGTTGGGCTGTTTGAATAAGAAAGTCTAATCCGGATTTTGGAAGGGTAATTTAGTCTTTTCCTTACCTAATTATTCTAATTAGTTTGTAGGAGTTTAATTGGGGTAAAGTCAGATTTTAGTCAATTTAGAAAATTAGAAATTCACGCTAGGACTTGGAGAAAAGAGAAAAGAAGAGAAAGGAGAAGAAAATCTCAAGATTCGCCAAGATCGTGCGATTTGGTTGTGGATTTCGCCAAAGAATTAATCCTACAAGGTATGTAAGACTTTCATAGCGTTGGGTTCGTTCACCCAGGCGTCAAACATGTTTAGGTCAGCGAAATTCATCCTAAAAGAGTTTGAAAGTTGATGTTCTTGATATATATTATTGAATTTGATATTTTTCTTGAGTTGGGCTGAAATTGAGAAGTTTCTGAGATCATTACGTCAAATTATTGATTTGGTTGAACTTAGGTTCTTAAGTACATTTGCTAGGTATCTGTATCTAAAAAGAATTTGGGAAAAAGAATCGAGTTTGGGCAAATTGGGGCTTGAAAATGAAGAAGAAATTTAATCGGGCAAATCTGGGTACTAGCTCCACGTCGTGAACCTGCTCTCTAGATTTGGGAAAAATGCCTTCACTACGCGGAGCGTTCACAGACCTTTCTACCTCAAAAAGTATTTTCGTGACCAAAATTTAAATACGTCTCCGCGTCACGGACCTACCCTCAAACAGTGATTTTTGATCTTTTCTCATGTTTAGCTATCTAAAAATACTCCTAAACATCATGAGATCTTTCCTATCACAAATCATGATCCTTGAATCCATAATCCAATTCAAGGAAAGTTAAGAATCAAGCTTAGAAGTCAAAAAGCAAGTCAAGAGAAGTTCCTTAAAGTTTTTCAAAAGTCTTTTGAAAACGTTTTAACTTTGATTTAAGAATTAAAGTTCAAGTTAAGTAAAGAGTAAAGAGTAAAGAGTAAAGATTGAAGTTCTTTTCTTCAAGAAGTATATGGGGACTATGTATTCCTAAAGAGTTTAAAATGTTTTCACATTTGAGCAAGAAAGGGAACATCGATTCCAAGAAAGCTTTTAAGCTAAGTTTTGAGTAATTATCTCAAACCAAAGAAAGAGTTTTGTTTTACATACATATGAGCTAAGTATATTTTGGGAGTAGTATTGAACACCGATATAGGGACGAGTTTGAGTTCATATAAATCATGTCTCCATAAACTATGTAGCCATCATGGAAGTAAAGGATAATACATTTTAGATGACTCCTTAAGATACTTTTAGCATAGACTAGTGGATCCACTTAGTTAAGGCGTCCTATATGACGGCAAAGTATAGGACAGTTATGGCAGCGTGGGCAAGACGTTGTATCACCACTTAGGCATATAGTGGTGGTTGTCGGTTAGAGAAACTCCTATAGAAACTATATTACTTTATTATATTAGTAAAGTTGAGTTTGTTATTGCATTTTCTTTAACAAACTAAGTTGCTTTTACTGTTTAAGAAAGCTTTTAATGTATTGCATGTGTTTCACTGCTTTGTTATGAGTTAAGTTATTCATGAGTTGAGAAGAGCCAAAGTAAGTGTTTCTTTCAGAATCTTTTCAAGCCTATGTTATGTTTAGCATTCCAACTCGCATACTCGTACATTCAATGTACTGATGACAGTTGGCTTGCATCGTTTTATGATGTAGACATATGTAACCAGGATCAGCATCCAGTGCCTCATTGATCAGTTTCAGCACTCAGAGTCAGTTGGTGAGCCTCCTTGCATTCCGAAGGACTCTTTTTATCAGTTGCTTTTTAGTTTTCAGTTGTTAGGATGATCGGGGATCCTGTCTCGACATCCTTCTTTGTTTTAGAGGCTTCATAGACAGTCAGACAGTTAGTAGTTCAGTCGTCTTTACATAATCATTTCATATGTTAAGACTTGAGTTGCCATTTTTGGCCAAGTTGAATGTTTGTATTTTTAAGCATTCTCAGTATTTTATTATTCAAGTGGGTATAGTGCTATTGATCATTATAAGTATGCATAGATTTTTCTGCTGAGTAAGTAAGTCAGGCCAAGGGTTCGCTTAGGTCCATCAATGGTTTTCGGGTGCCAGCCACGTCCGGGGTGTAGGCTCGGGGCGTGACAAACTTGGTATCAGAGTCCAGAGTTCAAGAGTCCTTGGGAGTCTATGAGCCATGTATTTAGAGTCCTGGTTATCGGTGTGAAGCGCGCCACATCTATAATTAGGAGGCTGCGACACTTAGGAAATAGTCTCACTTCTTTCATACTCATTTCGTGCGTTAGAGTTTGATCTCTAAAAAGTTTCTTTCTAATTTGTGCTTGCACATGTTTTTAGATAATCATGCCTCCACAAAGAGTTGTCAGAGGTCACCCTGCTAGGCGTTATGTTTAGGAGCAAGGGGTACCCAATGCACCTGAAATGCAATCCCAAGGAGAAGTTACTAATGTTGAGTTCAGAGAGGCAATAATGATGTTCAGTCAAGCTGTGACTAATCAGGTTAGGCAACAGAGAGGAGCTAGACAAGAAGTGATTGATACTTTGAGGATTAATGAGTTCTTGAGGATAAATCCTCCAAGCTTCACTGGTTCGAGCACTACTGATGATCCAGAGAACTTTATTAAGGAGCTGAAGAAGGTATTTGATGTTATGCATGTTGCCGAAACTGAGCGAGTTGAACTGGTTGCATATCAACTGAAGAATGTTGCTAGGACTTGGTTTGACCAGTGGAAGGGGGGTAGAGTTGATGATGCACCACTTGCGAGTGGGGCATGTTTCGAGGAGGCTTTCTTGGGGCATTTCTTTCCCCGAGAACTGAAAGAGGCTAAGGTACGAGAATTCCTAACACTGAAGCAGGATTCTTTGAGTGTTCATGAGTATGGGTTAAAGTTCACCTAACTGTCCCATTATGCTCCGAAGATGGTTACGGATATGAGGAGTAGAATGAGTCTATTTGTTGCTGGGTTGTCCCGTCTATCAAGCAAAGAGGGCAGGGCAGCTATGTTAATTGGGGACATGGACATATCAAGGTTGATGGTCTACGTGCAGCAAGTGGAGGAAGAGAAGTTGAGGGATATGGAGGAATTCAGAAATAAGAAAGCTAAGACAGGGAATGATTTCGGACAACAAAAAGGTAATGTGAACCATTCATCCTTTCAGCAGAAGCAAAAGGGACCTGCTCCATCACCTGCTAGTGCACCTGCACCCAAAAACAAAGGTGAGTATAATGGTAAGAATTCGCTGAACTTCAGAGCTAGACCTGCACAGTCTCAGGGTAGTGTGGCACAAGGAGGTAACTGGACTCCTGCATGTGCTAGGTGTGGTAGAATCCACCTAGGTAAGTGTCGTGATGGCCAGACAGGTTGTTTCAAGTGTGGTCAAGAGGGTCACTTCATGAAAGAGTGTCCAAAGAACAGGCATGGTAGTGGAAATCAGGGTAATAGAGCCCAATCTTCGTCAGTTGCTCCACCAGACAAGGTTGCACCTAAAGGAGCTACATCCGATACTGGCGGAGGAGCAAACCGTCTTTATGCGTTCACTAGTCGCCAAGAGCAAGAGAACTCTCCAGATGTTGTCACTAGTATGATCAAAGTCTTTACTTTTGATGTTTATGCTTTGTTACACCCAGGAGAAAGTTTATCTTTTGTAAACCCTTATGTTGCAAATAAGTTTGATGTTCTTCCTGAGAAACTCTGTGAACCCTTTTATCTTTCTACACCTGTTAGGGAGTCTATTCTAGTTGAGCGAGTATATCGTGATTGTGTCATTTCCATCAATCACAAAGACACCATGGCTGATTTAATTGAATTAGACATGGTAGATTTTGATGTCATTCTAGGTATGGAATGGCTTCATGCCTTTTATGCCTCCATTGATTGTAGAACTCGAGTCGTTAAGTTTCAAATTCCTAATGAGCCAGTCTTAGAGTGGAAAACCAGTTCAGCAGTGCCTAAGGGTCATTTCATTTCGTACCTTAAGGTAAGAAAGTTAGTTTTCAAGGGGTGTGTCTATCACTTAGTCCGAGTTAATTACTCTACTGTTGAGATACCTCTTATTCAATCAGTTCTAGTAGTAAAAGAGTTTCCAAAAGTCTTTCCAAATGTCTACCCGGAGTCCCTCTTGAGAGAGAAATAGACTTCGGTATAGATGTTCTTCTAGATACTCGTCCTATATTTATTCCACCATATAGAATGGCACCAGCAGAGTTGAGCTTAAAGAACAGTTGAAAGATCTCCTAGATAAAGGTTTCATTTGACCAAGTGTCTCACCTTGGAGCACTCCAGTCTTATTTGTGAGGAAGAAGGATCGTTCCCTTAGGATATGTATATATTATCGCCAATTGAACAAGGTTACCATCACGAACAAGTATCCTCTTCCAAGAATTGATAATCTTTTTTATCAACTTCAGGATGCCACCTGTTTCTCAAAGATAGATCTCAGATCTGGTTACCATCAGTTTAGAGTAAGGGAATGTGATATTCCAAAGACAGCCTTCAGAACCCTTTATGGTCACTATGAGTTTCTGGTCATGTCCTTTCGTTTGACTAATGCGCCTGCAGCATTCATGGATCTTATAAATAGAGTATTCAAACCTTATTTAGATATGTTTGTTATCTTCTTCATTGATGACATACTAATCTATTCAAGAAATGAAAAAAAATCATGCTAGTCATCTCAGAATAGTTCTCCAATCTTTGAAAGATAGAGAGTTATATGCCAAGTTCTCTAAGTGTGAGTTTTGGCTCGAGTCTGTGGAATTCTTAGGTCACATTGTGTCTGGAGAGGGAATTAAAGTTGATACTAAGAAAATTAAGGTAGTACAAAATTGGCCTTGACCCACATCTCCAACTGATATTAGGAATTTCTTGGGTTTGGTTAGCTATTATAGAAGGTTCATAAAGGGGTTCTCATCCATTTCGTATCCTTTGACCAAGTTAACTCAAAAATACAATGAAATTTCAATGGTCTGAAGCTTGTGAGAAAAGCTTTTAGGAATTAAAAAAGAGGTTGACAAACTGCCCCAGTGTTGACCTTACCAGAAGGTATGCAAGGTTTTGTGGTGTATTGTGATGCATCTAGAGTTGGTTTAGGTTGTGTGTTAATGCAGAATGGCAAGGTTATAGTGTATGACTCCATGCAGTTGAAAGTTCATGAGAAGAATTACCCAACCATGACTTAGAGTTGCCTGCTGTAGTATTTGTTTTGAAGATATGGTGTCATTATTTGTATGGTGTGCATGTTGATGTATTCACTGATCACAAGAGTCTTCAGTATGTATTTAATCAGAAAGAGCTTAATCTCAGACAAAGGAGGTGGTTAGAATTACTCAAGGATTACGACATAAGTATTCTTTACCACTCAGGTAAGGCTAATGTTGTTGTTGATTCCCTGAGCAGGTTGTCTATGGGTAGTACCGCCCATGTTGAGGAACAAAAGAGAGAGTTAGCGAAAGATGTGCATAGACTTGCACGCTTAGGAGTCAGACTAATGGATTCCATCATAAGGAGGAGCAGTGGTTATGAATGGGGCTGAATCTTCATTAGTGTCAGAAGTGAAGGAAAATCAAGACCAAGATCCTATTTTGCTTGAATTGAAGGCAAATGTTCATAAGCAAAAAGTATTAGCTTTTGAACAAAAGGGAGATGGTGTGTTGAGATATTAAGGAAGATTGTGTGTACCAATGGTAGATCTCCAAAAGAGGATCATGGAGAAAGCTCACAGCTCCAGATATTCCATTCATCCGGGTTCCACAAAGATGTATCGCGATTTGAGAGAAGTTTATTGGTGGAGTAGCATGAAGAAGGGCATTGCAGAGTTTGTTGCTAAGTGTCCGAATTGCCAACAAGTTAAAGGGGAGCATCAAAGGCCCGGTGGTTTGACTCAGAATATATAACTTTTGGAATGGAAGTGGGAGATGATAAACATGGATAGGTTTGCCAAGGTCTCGCAGGCAGCATGATTTTATGTATGGGTGATTGTGAATCGAATGACCAAATCAGCCCACTTTTTACCGGTAAAGACTATCCATTCAGCAGAAGATTATGCCAGGTTATATATTCAAGAAGTGGTAAGACTTCATGGAGTCCCTGTTTCGATTATATCAAATAGGGGTGCACAATTTACTGCACAGTTTTGGAAGTCATTCCAGAAATGCTTGGGTTCAAAGGTGAACTTGAGTATTATTTTTCATCCTCAGACAGATGGTCAAGAATAGCGCACTATTCAGACCTTAGAGGATATTTTGAGGGCTTGTGTGATTGATTTCAAAGGTAATTGGGATGATCACCTACCTCTTATTGAGTTTGCTTACAACAATAGTTACCACTCCAGCATCCAGATGACTCCTTATGAGGCTCTTTATGGGAGAAGATTCAGATCTCCTATTGGGTGGTTTGAAGTTGGTGAAGCCGGGTTGATAGGACCAGACTTGGTTCATCAAGCTATGGAGAAAGTGAAAGTGATGCAGGAGAGGTTGAAAACACCGTAGAGTCGTCAGAAATCCTACACCGATGTTAGGAAAAGGGAATTAGAGTTCGAAGTGGATAATTGGGTCTACTTGAAAGTTTCACCCATGACGGGTGTTATGAGATTTGGTAAGAAGGGGAAGCTTAGTCCCCGGTATACTGGCCTTTACAGAATATCCAAGAGAGTTGGCAAAGTAGCTTATGAGTTAGAGCTACCACAAGAGTTAGCCGCAGTTCATTCGGTATTTCACATCTCCATGTTGAAGAAGTGCATGGGCGATCCTTCATTAATCATACCAACTAAAAATATTGAGATCAAGGATAGCTTATCTTCTGAAGAGATTCCAATTCAGATTTTAGATCGCCAAGTTCGCAAGTTGAGGACAAAAGACGTAGCATCAGTCAAAGTCCTTTGGAGGAACCAATTTTTTGAGGAAGCTACTTGGGAAGCTAAAGAGGATATGAAGAAGAAATATCCACATCTCTTTGAGTCCGGAGAAAATGCAGATCAAGGTACTAATTCTCTTCTTAGTACTCTTTAAATTATGAGTGAGCATGT
>JAJONQ010050405.1:0-17032 GCA_036250385.1 Solanum microdontum
ATCCTTGGTCTGGCATCTAGAGAATTTCACCCCGTACCTTGGTCCGGCTACGTGTGTATAATTTACTAACCCTTACCTTTACCTCATATTAGACATCACATCGATGTTTGGCTTAGTTATTACTTCGCACCAATCAACACTAGACTATTAGATAGTATCACACATAATCTATGTTGATAATTCTTTTCTTGTTGATTATCTCCTTGGTCCGGCAAGTAGCAACAAGGTGAGTTCTAACGTTGTGCACCATTAAAAAGGTTTTTAAACGAAAGAATTATCAATGCATGCAAAACACTATTTAAGAATTGCTTATTTACTATTCATACTTTGTTAATCGCTCATGGTTCCCACAACCCTAGTTGTGGAGTTTAGTTACCCATAATCATATAAACACAATTCATTGTTTTAGATGAAAGAATATATGAACTTACGTAAGAAGAATAATAAACCCAGAAATTCAACTTGAATTGCAACACCAAATTCTTCAAAATGAACTTAGGAAATCAAGAATTCCTAGGTTTGCAAATATAAAATCCCAAGTCACAAAATAGAACTAAAGTAATAAAGACTAACCTCCAAAAACGAGGTTTATATACCCTATTTATAGAAAACAAATCCTAAAATAAACGGAAAACAAAATAAGGACATAAAATTGCAGGACACGTCTCCATTCCACGAGGATGACCTATGGTCCGTAAGTCTAATGACGGTCCGTAGG
This sequence comes from Solanum microdontum, assembly GCA_036250385.1. NCBI lineage: Eukaryota > Viridiplantae > Streptophyta > Magnoliopsida > Solanales > Solanaceae > Solanum > Solanum microdontum. Next base: position 719 of record JAJONQ010050405.1, read on the forward strand.
TATCTTCCGTGGCTCCATACCTAGCTTATTTGAAATCTTCAAAAATAAATCTTTCTCAGTCAGCTTCCTTGAACCAGTAACACGGTCTGCCAGTGAGACGACGGACCGTCAGTCACCTCCATCGCGCTATACTTAGATTATTTCAATTCAAGTATTGGATCCACTCCTCTGATCACTACTACGGAGCTTCAGGATGGACCGTAAGTCATTCGACGGTCCGTAAGTCCCTACCGTGGTTCCACACTTGGTCAGATTTCCATGAGCTTCAATCTTTCCATGCCTGGTCGTCCCACGACCCTCATCTACGGAGTATCACTAATCCTACGGTCCGTAGGTGCCTCCATAGGTAACTCTTTTCAGCACTAGCCTCAGCTACATCTTCATCTTCTCACACCTGAGCTTATTTCCTGAAATTACAACAAAAACACATAAAACTAACACAAAAATGCCTTAGACATTTACAAATCCTAAGTGAAACGTATAAATAGTACCGTAAACTCACGGTACATCAACACCCTCATCTTAATATCATTGCTTGTCCTCAAGCAACACATTATGACTCTAAACGACACTTGTACTGAAGTAAACAATTTCAACCCAAGCAATCACATTGCTCTTCATCCGACTCTTATTTTGAGTTTGTTCTCTTAGACTCAGACAACCTAATTTGTGCGGATCCAAACATGACAATGACTGACCAAGGAACACAAACCTACACAGTTTTACTATCACCAAGGTACCAATTTTCCGACAATATAACTAGTGCCCTTACTTCAAACGAACTCCTTCCTCACACACTGAATGTTATTCTTGGTACATGTAGTTATTCAACAGTCGTACTCAAAAATAATTTCAAGTACAGTTGGTGCTCAATCACTGTAGGGCTTTCTTGGCTTGTAACGTAGGCATAGGGTCAGGTGTGGTACATTTGGGTACTTTTAGTGACTTTCTGCCCACCTTGACATTACTTTATGCTTTCAACCTCTTTTTACCCTATTTTTGACATCCTACTGTTTTACCTTCTTTCCCTTGATTTTCTTCAACCATGGATGTGACTTCAGACTTTGTAGCTCTTTATTTTTCACTTTCATCTTTTTCTTGCGTTTTATTCTTTTCTTTAGCTTTCAACAAGTCACATCCTTTCCTCTCTTTTCTTTTTTCTCTCTTTCAATATCAAACTCTTTTCATACCCATTTTTCTTTCGGTTTCCTCTTTTATAGCCAGCCTAAACTTATGGATTTTCCATTGGTTGAGGTGCACAATACCCAATGCCGGATCAGGGCCAAGTTTGAAGTTACTTTTTACATTAGTCACCCTAAACTTAGGCTTTAGGCCTTAGTCGAGGTACACATGTTCAAGGAGCTACCATGGCCAACATAGTAGATTATGGGAAGGTGAGTTAGGGGTTAAGAAAGAATTGGTCTAATTTAGGCTCAAATCATTTGGATCAAAGGGAGCATTTATTTCATTTGGTTGGATTCTTCTTTTAAGCAATTTGTGGATTTATCAGAACAAGGGCCTATGATCACTTCCTAGTCTCTAGAGTAGATTGTCTGAGCAGGACTAACCGGGCAAGATCTAGATTGGCACAAAAACTGTTTAAACAATCAACTTTTCTCACACACTCTTGGCACATAGTTTCATTATCAGATTATCAGATTACCCAGTTCAAGTTTTAGCTTAAGTCATGCCATCAAGTTGATTCAATAGCATGTCATACTTAGAGCCAACATATTCAACTTATCATAGTCTACAAATTCTAGCACACATAACAAAAGTTGGATGGGTATCATTTTTCATAAGCCATCATGCTTCATTCTTTTTCCTGCTTTTACACATACGATCCTAACACATGCCGGTTCAACAGAAATTAAGCAGTCTCTTGGGGAAAAAGAACACAGGCAAGAAAACCCCAAGAGAGGATTATGAGTTGGGTTACTCAAACTTCCCCCTATCACTCATAATTAATTTACCCCACCCCCAACAAAAATAGGTGCAATTGTCCCCAATGCACATAAAAAGCAGTAAAAATTAATGGATTTGGGTGAACTAAACCTGTGGGGCTTAGAGCCGAAGAACCATCTACAAGCGGGTGGGGCCGGTTTAGCTAGGGTTGGACCTACGAGACCACACTTACGGTTCGTAGGTTGATCTACGATCCGTAGATGGGGACCGTAGATCACCTTCACACTTTGTAAAATTTTAAACACTAACCTGGGATCTACAAACGCCATTTACGATCCGACTACGGATCGTCGATGGGGTTCGTAGACCTCTACACCAGACCTTTTTTTTTTGCAAATTTTGCCTTGCGCACCTACACATGTAGCAACCATTAGGCCATTTTTTTTACATTTTCTGGACACTCTTTAGACACGGACCCTATGCTATATCTAGCCAACACTAACCAAGACATTAAAGCACCTGTCTAATTGAGTACAAAGACGTAATTAACCAAAAAAAACTACTAGACGTAAAACAAAACCTATAGTTGTCTAGATTGTTTATCTTGGGTTACCTCCCAAGCAACGCTAGATTTAACGTCGCGGCACGACGCAATCCCCTTGATTACTCAGACTTTATCAAGATGTCATGCCTTTATCACTTCATTTACACTCTCAGAATTTCCCATGTAGCATTTTATCCTCCGTTGGTTGGCATTGAACCTGGACCCATTTCTTTTCTTGAGCTCAACCACTCCATGTGGGGACACTTGGGTCACTCTGAATGGTCAAGTCCACTGGGACTTAGATCTGCCTGGAAAACAGCACAACCTTGATTTATACAACAACACCAGATCAACAGGAGCTAGTTTGCGCTTTTCTATCTTTTGAGCATGGCGCTTCTTCTCCGTGTACAAGGCTACACCTAACTTCTCCTTACTAAACACTTCAGCACCTCTTCTGAAAATGTGACTCACTACCGATACCGATTTAAGATCACTTTCTTACTTCATAGACTTACAGACGTTTAAGGTCACCTCCTCCTTATTTAGTCAGAACTTCGTCTACCCTCTCTCCATAAAAACTAAGGCATGCCCAGTAGCAAGGAATGGCCTCCCTAAGATGATGGGGACCTCAAAGTCAACCTCGCAATCAAGTATAAGAAAGTTTGCCGGAAAAATAAATGGCCCCACTTTCACAAGGACATCTTGAAGCACTCCAATGGACTTTTTCACAGTCCTATCAGCCATAAGTAAAAGAATCGCAGTTGGTTTTGGAGCTCCTAAACCCAACTTCTTATAAATCGACAGTAGCATCAAGTTAATGTTGGCACCCAAATCACACAAAGCTTTTGCAAAGTGCATCTTACCGATGGTGCATGGAATAGTGAAAGCTCCAGGATCCTCTTTCTTTTGAACCAGTGACCTGGTAGAAATGGCAGTACAATGCTGCAACCTCTCACCATTCTCAAAATTGACAACCCTCTTTTTGGTAACCAAGTCCTTCAAGAACATTTCATACCTAGGCATTTTCTCCAAAGCTTCTATCAAAGGGACATTGATGAAAAGTTGTTTCAATGTAGTTATGAACCTGTGGTTCTTTCCTTCTTCAGCCTTTTGCTCTAAACTCTGTGGTAAATGAGGTGGAGGTCTAGTCATGGGAAGAACCTTTTGGGGTTTCTCTGCTTTTTTCTCTGTAGCATTATTGGACTCTCTAGTCATCTCAATCTCTTCATCACCTTTTTCTACCACTGCAACAGTCTGCTTTCCTCCGCGAGTCGTGATTGCCATACAATGCCCATTATTCTTTGGATTCTGGATGGTGTTGCTGGGAAATATGCCCGGCTGACATGTATTCACGGTAGCGGAGTACTGACTAAACTGCTGCTCAAGCTGCTTTATCGACACAGCATGGGCATCAACTTTCTGGCCAATTTCGGACTACTCATTTTGCATCTCCTTCACATTCTAATCAGTCGCGTCAAACCTCCTCATCATTTTCTGCATCATATCCTCAATACGTGACATATTATCTCCAGCTTCCCTAGGAACAGAATCCCAATTTTGAGGACGAATATAAGGTCCAGCTCGATCGTTTCTGTTGCCATAGTTGTTCCAGTTGTAGTTGTTTTCGCGATTGAAGCTCCCATCCCGGACATATTGACTCTCTAGGTTGTAATTGCCATAGTTCCGACCTTGGTTTCCTTAACCTTGGCACCAATTTTCCGTGTTGGATCCTTGGGCTTTTGGTCGGAAACTACCCGTCTAATCATTCACTGCATAAGAATCCTCTTCATAGTAACACTCTTCAACAGGTGGTGGAGTTCTAGTCAAGTAGTTCACAACATTTACCTTTTCCGCACCACCGCTCATATGCATCTAGAGAATTTCACCCCGTACCTTGGTCCGGCTACGTGTGTATAATTTACTAACTCTTACCTTTACCTCATATTATACATCACATCGATGTTTAGCTTAGTTATTATTTCGCACCAATCGACACTAGACTATTAGATAGTATCACACTTAATCTATGTTGATAATTCTTTTCCTGTTGATTACCTCCTTGGTCCGGCAAGTAGCGACTGGGCAAGTTCTAACGTTGCACACTGTTAAAAATAATTTTAAACGAAAGAATTATCAATGCATGCAAAACACTATTCAAGAATTGTTTATTTACTATTCATACTTTGTTAATCACTCATGGTTCCCACAACCCTAGTTGTGGAGTTTTGTTACCCATAATCATATGAACACAATTCATTGTTGTAGATGAAAGAATTATGAACTTACGTAAGAGGAATAATTAACCCAGAAATTCAACTTGAAATGCAACACCAAAATCTTCAAAACGACTTAGGAAATCAAGAATTGCTAAGTTTGCAACAATTAAATTCCAAGTCACAAAATAGAACTAAAGTAATAAAGTCTAACCCCCAAAAACAAGGTTTACATACCCTATTTATAGAAAACAAATCCTAAAATAAAAGGGAAAAAAATGAGGATATAAAACTGCATGACGCGTCTCCATTCCACAAGGCTGACCTACGGTCCGTAAGTCTAATAACGATCCGTGGGTCTCTTCCGTGGCTGCATACTTAGCCGATTTGAAATATTCACAAATCCATCTCTCTTGGTTGGCTTCCACGAACCAGCCGCACGGTCCGTCAGTGAGACAACGGACCGTCAGTGACCTCTGTCGCTCTATACTTAGATTATTTCAACTCAGGTACTGGATCCACTCCTTTGATCACTTCGACTGTCCGTCAGTCCCCACCGTGGTTCCACACTTCGTCAGATTTCCATGAGCTTCAATCTTGCCATGCCTGGTCGTCCCACGACCCTCATCTATGGGGCGTCACTCATCCTACGGTCCGTAGGTGACTCTTTTCAGCACTAGCCTCACCTACATCTTCATTTTTTTACACTTGAGTTTATTTCCTAAAATTACAACAAAAAACACATAAAACTAATAGAAAAATGCCTTAGACATTCACAAATCCTATGGGAAACGTATCAATAGTACCGTAAACTCACGGTAGACCAGTACTCGTATGTTCTAGTTGGTGATTGAGACAAGTCTAGTTCCTATGTTCCTTATATGAATGAAGGTGACTTCTATTGTAAAAGTTTTTAATTTTTCTATATTTTTCTATGTCTTTATGTGATGATGAAAGCTAAGGGATTGTATGCGACCCCTTCGGGGTCAATTACGTAGTGTAACTTCTAGGGGGTAGCCCGGGTCGTGACATAGACTTAGACTACAATCAATAAAATACATCGTTCCTTTATAGGGTATGAGAAGTCAATTAACTCTCACGAGTAAAATTCTTTCAAGAAACCCTTCCACCATTCCCATCAAAATGGCCCCAAACATCACTGTAACCAACTTCGATGCCAATACAATGATTGTTTAGTTTAATCTCGTCACCCAGTTACCAATCAAATTAACTGGCAGCCATAATTTTTCCCTTTAGAAAGCACAATTGTCCATGCTTATGCGTTGTCTCAACCTTTTTGGCCATCTCGACGGTTCTCACCCAGCCCCTACTCGTACAGTGGCTCAAAATAAGAAGGACATTAAAATCTTGTATTTGTTTCATGGTATCGCCAAGATCAACTAATTTAAAATGCCATCTTGGCCTCAGTTGATCCAACTCTTACTGCTACGGTTTTTGCTGCATCCTTTTCCATGGCTGCTTGGAATGCTTTGCACACTGCATATGCTAACAAATCGCAAACAACGATATTCAGTTTACGCGATCGTCTGGCTCGGTTCGCAAAACAAACCCTTCATGTCGCTGATTATCTACACCAGGTTCGATCTTTCTGTAATGAACTTGCCACTGCTAGAGCTCATATGTCCAATGAAGAAGTCATTATCAAAATCATCTGTCACGCCCCAAACTCGAGGGGCACAACTGCCTCCTAATGCCAAAACTAAGGCCCGAGCCGACCCTGTTGAACCATTTGATACTAGCGCATGGCAGCCACACGCAATCAAGAAAACAAACAAGTATATCTCGGCTTAAAACTAAGCCCTTGATCGGCAAGTCCCCTATCAACTGATCTATAAAAGAAATAGCTACTTCCAGGAGATTATATAAATAAATAGCTAGCTAGCACAGAAGTCCTGATTGGGCTGTCGAGCCACCATGATATCTATATCAAAACTAAACGCAGGTATATCTCAATAGAATACATCAAACAACTCACAAGCTTCAGCAAACCAACAACATAGGCCAGTATGGCCATAACGTAGCTATACACCCCACACACTAGTCTGCAAGCCTCAAAGAGTAGTAAATATTGGCGGGACAGGGCCCCAGCCTACCTATAAAAATATACACAACAAAAGCTAACAAACCTCCAAACTCTGGTAGCTCCGGAGGAAAGGGGCTAGCCAATAAGATAGAAGTCAATCCTGTTAATGAGGAGGTCTACTCAGTCGTCTATCAGGACCTGCATGCATGAATGCAGCGCCCCAAGCAATGGGGCGTCAGTACAAAATAATGTACAGAGTATGAAAGGTTGTAGACTAAATGATCAAGTATCATAATATACCAAAAGCAATCAGGTAAGGAAATCAAATTTAGATAAGCATGCCAACCCACTACCGAATCTAATAAAATACAATAATAATCAAACATCAACCTAACCATGCCCCCATAAGCCTAGAAGGTGGCAAATCAATCTACATAACCTTATAGGTAGTCCCTTGTCTTTATAAGAAGTCACATATCCCTTTTTGATAACGATATAGCCCCGTAGGCAGTGCATAGCCCTCTTAGGCAACATCATAGCTCTGTGGGCTGCACGAAGCCCTCTTTTGCATCACATAGCCCTATAGGCAATACATAGCTTTCCTTGGCATCAAAATAGCACCGTAGGCAACACATAACACTCTTTGGCATCAATATAGCCCCGTGGGTAACACATAGCCCTATTTGGCAATAACATAGTCCTATTAGACAACATCATAGCCCCTATAAGTAGTTCATAGCTCAACAGCTAACCACAATAGCCCCAAGGGCAACAACAAACAATTGAATAGGATGAAGGCGAGCAATTTAGCTATAAACAATATATATGAGTAATGTCCAAGTCGTTCCTAACTTGGGGTTGTTCTGAACAGATTATGAGTCCCTAAAATGAGGGTTTATAACCACTCAATCTGCCAACCACTCATAATTACATCTACAACATAACTAACATTAACTACTCTTTTATATCACTCCCAAACTCTAAGGAAACATGTCGAACGAATGGAGTAGCCTTAACATACCTTTTCCTTTATAATTTGTGTTGAAAACACCTCTGTCCACACCACTACAACACTAAAGAAAAAGGTAAAGTTAATCAATAATTAAGGATAAAACTTACTACGACAATTTGACAATCGATACGGATTCCTATCTACAATCCAAGACCTAAGGTATCCGTAAACTGATAAAAGGTGATTCCTACCTTTCTTTAAATGACCAAAACACTTGAATACAATCACTCCATTGAAAAATGCCCTGTTGCCATAACCTCCACGGAACTACACCGCTCAATTCACCGTGAAAATTATACCAAAACGACAAGCTCGCGATGTAGGGCAATTTTTGATAAAAGGCCAAGAAGAGATCATGAACACACAAGGATGATTTGAGGAGTATTTCTCTGATTTTCGTGGGATTCTCACGATTTGGAATGAAGAAAAATGAAGAAGATGCTATCTTATAAGCTTCCACCGACATAGGGGACCCACCTCACGTGCCTGCTTGTGCAGCTTGCAAAAACGCGAATATCTCTCTATTCTAAAGTCGTATGAACAAACCGTTTGATGCGTTGGAAACTAGACTCGTAGACTTTCGATTTAATGGGTCGTGGGACCCAGAACTTGTTACAGATTGGGAGAAAACTTCCGAAACATTTGACCCAAATTTCAGAGAAGTCTTTAAAAAGGAACTTATGATAACTTTCGCCCACTTTTATTTTGCGACTTACCTTACTTCAAAACTTGAGATACAACCCTTGAACACTTAAAATATGACATACCACATCAGTTTTAATTTATTACTCACCCTCTTGTCTTTCCACGAATGTACGAATTAATTTAGACGTTTAGAAAAGTCGAGGTGTTACATCCTTCCCCCCATAGAAACATTCGTCCTCGAATGAAAAATCTGAGTAACACGGTTATGTCTTTAGGAGTTGCCAAAGTTTAGACAAAGTATCCTTTGTGAATGAGACTATCCAGAACCTGAAACGCATAAATATTTAACCTAGGCATCTTACAGGATGACATAAATAGCGAAGCAATACAGCTCCGCAATAACAATGCGAGCAAAAATACAACAATGACAACCATAATAAGAAGCAATAATATAAAAAAAAATATAGGTATCTAACCCTACTGCACCAATATAAACTGATACGCCATCACCCTGGGGTATGAAACAAGTGAGGATATTTGGACCTCATGTCATCCTCAGCTTCCCCAGGTCGCTTTTCTCTATTCTTGTTTCTCCACAATACTTTAACCGAAGCCACCTCTTTGATCCTCAATTTACGGACCTGTCGATCTAATATGTTAACTGGAATTTCCTCGTAGGACAAATCCTCTGTGATCTGAACATCCTCAACTGGGACAACCCGATAAGGGTCTTCTACGAAATTCCGTAGCATCGATACATGGAACACTGGATGAACAGATTTTAGCACCGAAGGTAATTCTAACTCATAAGCCACTCGTCCTACCCTTCGAAGGATCCGGTATGGCCCAATCAATCTTGGACTAAGCTTTCCCTTTTTGCAAAGTCGCATAACACCTTTCATAGGCGAGACATTTAAGCATACCCAGTCATTGACACAAAACTCTAAGTCCCTTCATCGCACATCTGAGTATGACTTTTGTCGGCTTTGAGCTGTTAGCAACCTCTCCCGAATGAGCTTAACCTGCTCCATTGTCTGCTGTACTAAGTCGAGTCCAATCAATCCAGACTCACCTACCTCGAACCATCCAATGGGGGACCTACATTTTCGCCCATACAAAGCCTCATAAGGTGCCATCCCGATGCTGAAATGATAACTATTATTGTGTGCGAACTCAATAAGAGGCAAGTGGTCATCCTAACTTCCCTTGAAGTCTAGTGCGCACGCCCATAACATATCCTCGAGTGTCAAAATTGTACGCTCAGCCTGGCCATCTGTCTGAGGGTGAAAGGCTATACTAAGATTAGCCCGTGTCCCCAGTCCTTTCTGGAAGGACTTCTAGAAGTTGGCGGTAAATTGTGCTCCTCTATCAAAGATAATAGATACTGGGACACCATGTAGCCTAACAATCTCTCTAATATAGAGCCATGCATAGTCTTCAGCCGTAAAAGTAGCCCTGACTGGTAAGAAGTGGGTTGATTTTGTTAGTCTATCAAAAATTACCCAAATAGAGTCAAACTTGCGACGCGATCGAGGTAACCCTGTAATAAAATCAATATTAATTGCTTCCCACTTCCACAAAGGAATGGCTATCTCCTGAACTAGCCTAGCAGGATTTTGGTGCTCAACCTTCAGCCATTGGCAGTTAGGACACTGTGCAACAAACTCAGCAACGTCCTTCTTCATCCCGTGCCACCAATATATCTCCTTAATATCATGGTACATATTCGTCGAACCAGGGTGAATAGAATAACGAGAATGATGTGCCCCTTCCATAATCCGATGTCGAAGCCCTGCAACATTCAGAACACACAATCGACCGCTACTTATAAGGACTCCATCTCCTACTATATCAAATGCTAAAGTCTGTTGATTCTGAGCCTTGGCTCTAAGCTACTCTAAGCTAGGATCCTCTTGTTGCCATGATTTCACTTCTACAACTAGAGATGATACGGCTGTGTCCTGAATTGTTACCCCACTATCTTCTGCCTCTAACAATATGAATCCCAAGCTAGCTAACTGATGAAGCTCTCGCACTAGCTCACGCTTCTCAACACCTAAATAGGATAAACTACCCATAGATCTTCGACTGAGGGCATAGGCTACCACATTCGCCTTTCCTGGATGATATAAAATATCCACATCATAGTCTTTCAGTAACTCAAGCCATCGACATTGTCGCAGATTTAACTCCTTTTGTTTAAAGATATATTGAAAGCTTTTATGATCTGTAAAGATGTCAACATAAACGCCATACAAATAGTGTCGCCAGATCTTTAATGCATGCACAACTGCAACCAACTCTAAATCATGAGTCAGATAGTTCTTTTCATGCTTTCTCAACTGCCTTGAAGCATATGCGATAACCTTACCATGTTGCATTAGAACACATCCGAACCCAACACCAAAAGCATCACAGTACACCACATAGCCTTCTGAACCCTCTGGCAATGTTAGAACTGGTGCTGATGTCAACCTATCCTTAAGCTCCTGGAAACTATGCCCACAAGCCTCAGTCCACTGGAACATAGTTGCCTTTTGAGTCAACTTCGTTAATGGTGCAGAAAGTGAAGAAAACCCCTCTACAAACCTTCTGTAGTACCCAGCTAACCCTAAGAAACTACGAACCTCAGTTGGAGTCATGGGTCTGGGCCAAATCTTTACGGACTCAATCTTTTGTGTATCAACCGCAATGCCTGCATCTGATACAATATGGCCTAGGAAAGCCACAGAGCTTAACCAGAACTCACACTTGGAGAACTTTGCATAAAGTTCTTACTCTCGAAGAACCTGAAGGACTGCTCGCTTTGCATGCTCAGCTTTTGAACGTGAATACACCAAAATATCATCAATAAATACAATCACAAACAAGTCTACATACGACCTAAATATACTATTCATCAGGTCCATGAACACTACTGGGGCATTAGTTAATCCAAAAGACATTACCAAGAACTCAGAGTGTCCATATCAGGTTCTAAAGCTGTCTTTGGAACGTCTTTCTCCCGAACTCGTAGCTGGTGGTATCCTGATCTTAAATCAATCTTTGAGAAACACTCAACACCTTGTAACTGATTAAACAAGTCATCGATCCTCGGAAGGGGATACTTATTCTTTATAGTCTCCTTATTCAACTGTCGATAATCGATACACATTCTTAGTGAGCCATCTTTCTTCCTTACGAATAACACTGGCGCACCCCATGGTGAAGCACTAGGCCTGATAAAGCCTTTATCTAGCAAGTCTTTCAGCTGATCCTTCAACTCCTTTAGCTCAGCAGGAGCCATTCTATAAGGAGGGATAAATATGGGTGGTGTACCCGGTAGCATATCTATAGCAAAATCAATTTCTCGTTCTGGAGGGATACCAGGGAGCTCATCTGGAAATACATCTAGAAACTCATTAACTACCGGAATAGACTGAAGAGTCGGTGGTTCTGCATCTATATCATGAACGCGAACAAAATGATAAATACAACCCTTAGTAATCATCCTCCTTGCCTTAAGATAGGAAATAAACCTACCTTTCGGCGTTGCTGTATCACTTTTCCATTCTTGAACTACCTCTCCTGGAAAGTGGAATCTAACAATCTTTGTTCGGCACTCAACATTAGCATAACAAGATGCTAACCAGTTCATACCCATAATGACGTCAAAATCTACCATCTCTAACTCTACAAGATCGACAGAGGTCTAATGGTCGATAATTTCTACCATGCAACCTCAATAGACTCTCCTGGCAACAATAGACTCACCAACTGGTGTAGATACAATAAAGGGTCGATATAATGACTCTGGTACTATACATAACTTCCCCACAATAAATGGCGTAACATAAGACAAAGTAGATCCAGGATCTATTAAAGCATAAACACAATGGGAGCAAACAATCAATGTACTTGTCACAACATCTGGTGATGACTCTGAGTCCTATCGGTCGGCTAGTGAATATGTACGGTTCTGTCCACTACCAGAACTAGATGCTCCCTCTCTGCCTTCGCCTTTACCTCTACGTGCTGAAGTTTGGGGTCTACACCCTGTAGACTGTGCTGATGAGGAGGAACCTACTACCGATGTGGTCGACTGACCTATACCACCCTGACCTATGGTCGGGCAGTTTCTCCACCCATGTCCCTCCTGTCCACAAGAATAACAACCTGTGGAACCCTGTCTGCACCTCCCAAAATGCATCATACCGCAGGTAGCGCAACGCGGAGGGACTGTCCTAGCCTGGCCTGAACCCCTCTGCTGTTGTGAGCCTGATGCTCGTGAACCCTCACCTGGGCTTGACTGTCCCTGACGATTAAATCTACTACCCTGGAACTGCTGTGGTGGAGGTCTAGGTGGCCTAATAGAATATCGGGGTCTGGGACCACCCTGAAAATCTCCATGTGAACTACTGGGCCTATCCCTCTTCTGTCTCTATCGACCCTCTCTGTCATATATTGTAGATGTCGACGATCCTCTATGCCTTGTGCAAAGGCCTAAATTCGCGAGATATCCATATTATTATTTAGTGCAGCGGTAGAACAAATATCGATATAGTCTGAGTCAAGCCCTCCCATAAATCTACGCACCATGTCATGCATCATATCAACAAATGCTGGTGCATATCTAGCCAATGAATCAAATCTCAGCCCGTACTCTCGGACACTCATGCTACCCTGTCGAAGGTTCAGAAACTGGTCCACACGACCATCCCTAATCTCTCGAGGCAAATAATGATCTATGAAAGCTTCTGTAAAGTTATCCCAAGTGGGTAGAGATGCATCTTTTCCCCTAGATCTCTCCTAACTTTAGTACCAAAATACTGCAACATCACGCAATCGAAATGCTGCTAACTCAATTGACTCATTCGATGAGGTATGCATGACTCTGAAGATCCTATGAAGCTGATCAACAAAGTGCTGAAGGTCCTCTCTGCGATCTGTCCCTGTGAAATTTGGAGGATTCAAGGCAAGAAATTCACGAATTCTCAAACTTTCGGGCCTTTCAGAAGGTTCGGCAACATCTGGCACAACTGGCTGGCGTTGTGCCACTACTAACTGTGCTAATATATATACTATACTTTTGAAATCCTGATCAAATGGAATATGAGAAACTAGAGGTGGTACTGCTGGTGGAGCCAAAAGTCCTGTAGCCCTTGGAGGCTCCTGAAGCGGTGGAGAAGCTATAGGGGGCGGAAAAGATGTCTCCCCATGGGTCTCATAATGGGCTACCTCCACTTGTGGTACCTTGCCGGTACCCTTGCTTGCAGTTGTATCTAGCCCCTGGCTAGCTATGGTCTGTCCAATGTCAGCCATCTCTATCTGCATACAAGTATCAATTATAAGTAAGAAACCTCAACCCTTAAGACACCGCTCTATAGCACGAGGTGAGCAAAAGAATGATAGTCATTCTAATATGCTCGGTAGCTTCTTGCTTATCGAATTTGGTGCACAACACATTTATAAACAAGACTCTACTAGACACGACTTGCAGACTCCCTAGGATACGATGTTGCTCTGATACCAAGTTTGTCACGCCCAAAACTCGAGGGGTGTAACTGGCTCCTAATGCCAGAACTCAGGCCCGAGCCGACCCTGCTGAACCATTTGCTACTAGCACATGACAGCCACACGCAATCAAGAACAATAAACATGTATATCTCGGCTTAAAATTAAGCCCTCGGCCGGCAAGGCCCCTGTCAACAGATTGATAAAAGAAACAGCTACTCCCAAGGGTTCATATAAAGAAATATCCAACTAGTACATAAGTTCTGATTGGGCCGTCAAGGCCACCATAATCTCTATAGCGAAATTGAAAGCAGGTATATATCAATACAATACATCAAACAGCTAACAAGCAACAACAAACCAACAAACTAGGCCAACATGGCCATAATGTAGTTGTACACCCAACACACTAGTCTACAAGCCTCTAAGAGTAGTAAATATTGGCGGGACAGGGGCCCAGCCTAGCCATAAAGATATATACAACAAAAGGTAACAAACTTCCCAACTCTGGCAGCTGATGATTCCACAAATTGAACTTATTTAGGGCTTTATTTTAATATAAATAATGTCCTTGAATGCTTGTTTTATCTCAATGCCTGATTAAAATGCTTAAGTTTCAGGTATTTGAAGTTTTAGTGGAAGTATGGACACTTAGGCGCAAAATGGAGTAAAAAGGCCTGAAAAGAACAAGAAATGAAGTATGCGGATTTCCGAGTCTAACTTGGTGAGTCACCAAAATGACATGTATCGCCCTTTGTTCCAGTACGCGAAGCCTTGAAGGAAGTGGATCAAAAGGTGATGAAAGGAGTAGTTGGCAAGTCGTCGATTAGTTTCGCGAAGCAATACCGTACCACCCAATGATCCAGAATGCGAGGATGTTGAAGGCAAGACACTGAAAGCGATGAGCTGACCAAAGGGTAGATCACCGAGTTCATCGGCGATCCCAACTAACATCGCCGAACAATCCTCCACAGCACAATCTGTGAAAACTATAAATACTCGTTGAGAGTTTTAATTAAGAAGAGGGTTTTCACTTTAGAACATATTTTTAATATTTTAGCTTATATTTTTATTCTCTCAAGTTTGGGAGAGGGTTTTGTGGAGACTTGAAGAAATAAGTTCATATTCACCAAATTGGAAGTGGGTCTTCTCTATTCTTCTTCATTAGCTTAAATCATGGTTTAATTCTTATACCAGTTGATTTCATTATCATGTTATGTATAATCTCTTATTTCTTGATGTGTGGCTAAAAACCCCATTCTTCGGGTGTGATTTAGCAAATATGAGTTGATATTCTTGTTGGGTTTTGCTTGCTGATAGGTTAGATGTAGTTTAATGGTGATTTCACCTAGTGGTTATGGTTTAATCTAAAGAGTTTGTAGTTGCAAATACAAAACCACCCATGTGTTTTTGGCTTGCCCGAGAGGGAGGTCGTGAAACCAAGACCACTAGACTGATGGCCTAAGGAGTGGGTCGACATGAGGTTCAACCCGAGAGGGTGAACCCTAGTCCCATATCCTAACACTCAGCTTGAGAGAGTGAGTGGGGTAAGGCGTAGGCTGGTCTTCATGCGGCAAATAGGTGTCTGAGAGGAATGCATTTGAAACGGGGTAAGTTGCTCGAGAGAGAATTTATTTCCATTTAAAGCTTAGCCTATTCACTATTATCTTGCAAATTGTAACATCGGGCAATGTGAAATAATTGAAGAGGCTTAGAATTGGAAATTTTCATTTTTGGAAGGAATTTTAATGTTTTGGAAATTTGGTTATGGAAATCAGTGAGTTTTTGGCCAACTTTGAGCAGTCATAACTCCTATATCAGGATGAGTTAGGAGTATTTCCAGTTATGTTTGCGAAGCTTGTGAAATGATCTTTCCAACACCACCGAGTTTGCTTGATTCCGATTTCATATAAGCGAGTTATGCCCTTTGAAAGTTGGGCAGTTGGCAGGCAATCCGTCCGGAAATTTTAAGGGCATTTTGGTCTTTTCCCTGACTATTTCTTTTGGTTATCTATTAGTGTTGGACTGATTTTTAGATCAGTTTGTACCATTTTAAAAGAGTGAGAGTGAGGGTTTTGAGTGAAGAAGAGAAGGAAAAGAGAAGAAGAGGAGAAGAAGAGGAGAAAGATGAGATCAAGCAAGTTTCGTCGTGAATATCGTCGGGGGAGATCCCCAGTAGGTATGTGAGTTCATAGTGTTGGTTGGTTCTTTCCCCCTCACGCCAAACTCATTTTTTATTATTGAGAAAAGATTGATTAGGTTTGTTGAAGTTGTTGGTTGTATTTGTTGAAGTTGTTGGTTGTAATTGTGATGAAGTTCTTGTTGATTTTGGGCATGTGTCCGGTTGTGTTGTGAGTTGAAATCTATTGTATGTTGAGGGGTTTATGATTCTAAGTGTTTGGGGCTGGATCCATTGAAGTTAAGGAGGTTTAGAGTTGGAAAAATGAAGGAGAAGAGT
>JAJONQ010050406.1:0-14772 GCA_036250385.1 Solanum microdontum
ATACATCTGGAAGATATTCCAGAAAGTGATCCATTATATGCTAAACTACAGGAGTTTCTAACTCAAAAGCAAGGTGATTCTTTTGCTTCAATCGCCAAAGAAGAAGTTGATGATATCAAAACATATGAAAAGGTAGAAAAAAGAGAAATATCATACAGAGAAGAGAAGAACCTTGGAAGATATTCCAGAGGTATTTAGTTAATGGGCTTTATTTCCCGGGTGAGTCATACAAAACTCGAAAATATTATGAGACTCTGCTGATAAGCACAGGTGTTGAATTTCAACATTTTTCAGGATATAATACAAGTGAAAATGTTTATAACTTCTCTAAAATGATTAGAAAACATGTCATTCATATTGAAGATTGGGGTATTTCCTCAATGACTGAAAGACAATTCAGTCTAAACAAAGTCATTGTAAGCTTTACCTATTGGGATTATATTCAGGCATTTAATAAAGTTCTCTGTTATAACAATGAGAGGCATAAACATACTTGGTTTATAAAAGTATGTGCCAAGATATTTGTGAATCCTATACCAAATTGGTTTTTAAACTGGTGGTCATACCATGGGCCAACAATAAAAATATTGCTCGAACCATTTCTCATGTTATACAAAGAATGGGTCAAGGTTTCCCAGATCTCAACAAGTTATATCATCAAGAACATATTTGTTATTTTCAACAAATTGAACAGATATATTTTTTTATAGAATTCTCTGTTCCATGGATTCATAAATGGGTTCCAGAAGTAGATTTTACTGAGGAACAAATCCCTTGCCTATACAGAACTTTTTATAATAATTTTTGGGACAAGTTGATGAAGAAAGATCCTCAAACAAAGTCTATATACGGACAAGAACTACTGGATCTAATAACGAAGACTATACACGATTAGAAATCGATTCCTAATAAAGGAATTATGACTGATGACTCAACCTCCATAAAACATATGGCTAGAAAATTTTCTAATCATGATGAAGGATAACAAAATGAAATGATTATGAAGTATCTAGAAGAAGTAAAGAAGAAGATTCTTCTAAATATAAGTCATTACACAAAATCAGATTCATCAATGCGTAGTGAAACAAGTGAAGATATGCACGAAGCCCAACAATATGAAGAAGAAAGTCCAGTGGATGCACTAAGGAAAGCCGAAGATTTTTTGGCAAAATTAAAGGACAAAGTGTAAAGCCTATGCGCGTCGGTAGCGGGCTCGCGCTACTGTAGCAACACTGTTCACCAACAGTAAATACACTGTTACCAGGACCCAGATAGGGGCCCAGTATCCTGTACAAAGATCCTTTCTTTTTTTTCTATAAATAGGTTTGTGTTTCTTTAATTGAGAGCAGGTTTTAGAAACCCTCTCTCCTTCTTTCTACTTTCTCTCTCCCCACTTGTAAAATATTTTCAAGTATTGTAAACTTACCGGACTTTGGCCGGAGGAATAGTAAAGTGTGTTGTTTCCTACAAGGTACTTCCTTTTATTTTCAGTTTTATCTTTTTATCTCTGAGTTAAACCGTGACTATGTCCGGCTAAGGAATTATATCTATGCCGGATAACTAACTTCTATTTTATATAGACTATTAACGGATCTAAACTTTATTTAAATATAGAAGAAGTTTAGTATGGCTTCTCGACTTGGTTCTGAGATTGAGGTACAGTCAGATCTAGTACTACTTTTATTGGCTTTGTCTTTATGACTCCGTCTGATGAGCCGTGGTTTTTAGCCCGAAATTGAGTTTGATAAGTAGGGTGCTTGATACCCGGTTAGAACTATCAGACACATGGGCTCAATAAAAGTATGTATTAGCTTCTTGACAGGCCCTTTGCTTGGGTAAAATAATTAAACCATACAGTCTGAGAAACTATGTTAAAATTCTTGTGTATTTCGATTCTTATGTAGTTGGACTACCTCTAAGGATATTGACTTGCTTGATCTATGACTGGGCCGACCACCGCCAGGTCAGTGATCCTGTATAATGGGGGTAAAATCGTAATTCAACTTTTAACTTTTTTTGTTCCCACTTATAGTAATATATATATATATATATAGATAGATAGATAGATAGATAGATAGAGGTACAAGAATATTTATTTTAGTATCTCCTGGTTAATGCAGTTCCACCATCCACCACCTCTGCAGTTAAGATCTCAATTGGGAAATCACAGTCTGGAGTGGAAGGATTATTTGTTGTCATCGTTGCTCCTGATAAGTTGCATTTCCGCAAATCTTGATTAGTTATTTGGTAAAGCATATTATATGCATAAGAGACCTTCTCTGTGAAACTGAGGTTATCACACGTTGCACCAGCACCAAACGCAGTGCAATCTGATTTCTCACAGGCATACTCGTAATCTTGCAACACTAGGGACTCATTGTGATCCGTTTTACCATCAAACACACACCATCTGTTTGGCATTCGCACGGTACCTTTTCACAATATATATATAATCATAAGTTAAGAAAATGTTAAACGCAAGAAAAACAACATGATATGAAGCAGAGGAAATTATCCATGTTTGATGATCACACAATGCAACATAAGTAGTACCTTTTGCAACGGAAGGCTTGACATATCGATCTTGTAGGGTGAAATCAATTTTGTACTTGGGTACACCATCATGTTTATAGATACCCCAATGTCGTTGATAAGGTCCATAATCTGTAACAACCATATTCTCATCTGTCAAGCCAAGGAGATACATATTTATATCTTTATTTGGGCGTAGTGGAGTTCCCTCCTTCCTAGCAATATATTGAAGAAGGCCGCGATGAAATCTTTCAGCATTTGGTTCACTTGCACTCACATAACCATCTGTAGGCCAGCCAATTTGTCCGACAATAATCTCCATATCACCATAACCTGCCTTTGCTAGAGCAGAAACAAGTGTATCGTATATGAAAGTGAACAGATTAGTGTAGGTGTTATTTCCATCTACGATTTTGAACTTGGATTTATTATCGAAGAAAGCAAAGTCCACATCAAATCCGTATCTATAAACTGTATAGATTGGGAAGATATGGATAACGAAAGGGGCACCAGTTCTGTTAATGCAATCAAGAAATTCCAACATTTTCCCCTTTATGTCTTCTCGAAAATCACCTTCTGATGGTTTGGTAACATTTGTTAAGACGTCCGTGAAATGAGGAGTTGTTGCTTTGATATTTGGGAGGTTGAACTTATCAAGGGCATCTCTCGTCATATTCAGGTAACGGATAGTACCATTAAATTGTTTTTTCATATATAATGATTTTGTAAAGGGTTCGTTCCCCACGTACACATACCTACAAATCAATAACTTCGAGTTCAAGTCTAAAAATGAAACAACAATTATCTACTTACTTTGAATATTAAATTCATCACATCTACCTGAATTTAACTCCTTTTTCCGAATACACCTTGACACGTTCATGAATATAGTCGTCCATTTGTTTTTGCTCAAAAACATTTTTTAAATAGTTCTCTTGTAAGGTAACAATGAGACCGATATTGGTGTCAGCAAAAGCATCAAGAACATGAAAGCTTGGTTGAAAAAGTCTCAACTCTGAAATTCCATTTTGTAAGAGTAAATCCACAACCATTGATGGGACAAGCTTTTGTGTTGCCATCCTCCCCCAATTTATGCCCAAGTAGGCCCCTACATGAATCTCACCACAAAACAGTATCAATGACATCAATAAACTTATCGATAGCGAACTTATCTTTTTGTACATTTTGGGTTTTCTAATTCTTCAATGAAATTTTTATAAAAGTAAAAATATTATCGTATGATTAATGTTTCGTGTAATGTCTAGGCGCCTGTAATGCAGCTCGCCTAATGGAAGAAGTCCGCCTATGTTTGTAATTAAGAATTTGTCGTAAAAGAGAAAAGGATCATAACTTTTCCAAAGAATTAGTCATGAAATTTGAGATTTTTCACTTCTAACTATACCTAACATGTTGTGTTTGTGTGACTGTGCATGATTGTAGGAAAAATATTTAAAAGTGGTTTATAACTTTCTCAAACTACCATCACAATATTATGAGATGAACATTCTCTTAATTCTATACAGAGGAGTTTCTCTTACAATACAATCTTTAATTAAACTTTTCAAAAAATTTACAATTATTATTTATTTTTAAATTGAAACTTTACTAGTACTTGAAAAAAAAAACATGTGTGATCCATGTGTATATTGAACACACACGCCATGTAAACTCAACAATCATCTTCCTATGCTTTAATTCTAATTACTTTGTGACAACTTAATCACTTTTGGATTGTAAGAAAACCTCTAATTTTCAAGAACCAAAAAATTCAAATTTGAAAATCTACTAGTTCCGGCGGTGGTCTGGTGGCGAGACGGTTGCTTTTGGATATCCGGCAAATTTTCTCCAGCAGTATGGGTGGACTGCATGGTTTGTTTTTGGGTTGGTTGGAGCTATTGGTAGTCCGGCGGTGATCTAGTGATTGTGATTCACCAAAGAATAAGTGAAGCTTTGAAATATTATATTAAAACTGTATTTATATAAATAAAAAAAAAATTATAATACAATTTGAATTCAATATTATATATTGATATGAATTTGGTAGTTATCATTCCGGAACAAATATAATATTTCTAACAACATAAATTAATTTAAATAGTATTTGAATGTTTAAGATTCACATATAATACTTAAAATATATTTATGTTAAAAATATTTTAGTTATACATTCACAACGTGCACTTGAATCATGTCAATAATATATATATATATATATATTGAATTCAAAATGTATGAAAACTATTGTTTGTTTTTTCCGCTAATTAACTATGCTTAAAATGTATTATACCAGATTTAAAATATTCAAATACTATTTAAAATTAGTTTATCTGTTACTATAT
Source organism: Solanum microdontum (assembly GCA_036250385.1). NCBI lineage: Eukaryota > Viridiplantae > Streptophyta > Magnoliopsida > Solanales > Solanaceae > Solanum > Solanum microdontum. The sequence continues at coordinate 4,872 of JAJONQ010050406.1, forward strand.
TACAATTGTGTTAGAAATGTATTATATATGTGTGTTTAGCTACTTTTGATAAGAAAAGTAAGGCTAATTTAGGTAAGAATAAATATATGTTACAACTCGTAAATAAGACTACATAATACATTATCTATGTAAATTAGCCTATGATATAGTCATGTCGTTTCTACTTAAACTAAATAATGAAAGGTCCGTTATGGGTCCAATATTGTCATGACCCGAAAACTCGAGTCACCTATCATAACCCACCAGGTAAGCCAACTCATATCCCTGAACAACAAGTAACAAATATATTGGGTAGAAACAACAACAATGAGAGATTATAAAGCAAAAAAGAAGAAGAAGAAGAAACACAACGGAAAAGAGAAGTAAAAGATCCAATCCCATGACCTAGGGATGTAGTACAAAGCTATTATACGAGTACAAGTCCCAAAAGTGGACCAAAAAGTACAGACTTGTCTTGAATAGAAAAGACTAGTCCAAAACTATATACAAAGAGAGATAGGTTGAACTAGGACGACGTCAACTCACCTTCAATCTCCAAAGATCTTTGCAGCTGCCCAGAATCAACAATGTATGTTGGCACTAGGATTTGCATCAAGAAAGCATATGCAGAGTGCAGTATGAGTACCAAAATAACAAATACCAGTAGGCATTATAGGCCGACTAAGCTTGGAAAGTAAAGGCAATTTGAAAAGTGAGAGAGTAACAACAACTAGAGGTCAAATAAGAGAAGTGGTAACGAAAGACTAACTATAGAGCACATGATTCTAGAGAAAGGACGATATGGAAAAGTAAGGTAGCTAGCTATAACCTAACTGATCGTCCATAAGTCCAGAAGGTACACTCGTGCACAATTTGAAAGTAAATAACACAAACAGACTCCTATAAGCCCAATGAGTACACAGAAGAGCTAAGGATAACACTAGTTAAGTCTAAAAGTATTCCAAAACTGAAACAGTCACCCACGAATTTCAACCTCGGTTAAGGAAACCCAAAGAACCCAATATAATAACCATGTCGGGGCTTGAAACCGACCAAAAGAGTGATGCCCAGACTTAAATTGTGGCTAGTAGGGATACAGATGGTCTCAAACCCTGGATAATAGAATGAACCTCGAATCGCGACAGATAATCATAATCAACGATCTCGAACCGTGGCTAGTAGACTTTGACTGTCTCCAAATCACACACTTTTCCTCCACTAAGAACATGTCGTAGAGTGAAACCATTTGCAGAGTCATCGGGGACCCACTCCAGCTCCAAATCCAAGACCCCATTGAAAATATCCTACAACGTTGGAAATCGCCAAAGAACACATCCGGATCGAAACACAAGGGAGATCATGGATGAACAGTTGCAAGAGCTGAGTTGTCTCCTAAATAAAGATTCATAGTATCAAATCCAAGATTGATATATCAATCTACAGGGATCTAAGCCATCCGAAGCAAAGTCAGAGATATTCTAAAGCATAAACGTTCCAAATCACAAGTTTAAGGCAGTCACTCGCCCACACATAGGCTACGGCCAAAAACAAGCTACCAATAACTACACAATCAACCAAAGAGAGACTACAAGATGTGATGTAATCACGAAATCAAGGTAGACATGCTCAAATACCCCGAAACTACCCAAAAATAAGACTAAGGAATGTGTTCTATCAGCTAAGCAAGATATAAGCTAGAAACCCAACCCAAGGTTAGCTAATCAATCTAAATACACAAGCCCATACTAAAGTCTGGTAAGTCGTAGCCTACCTCAAATTTGACCGTGCGAGATCTAAAACACCTATTTTGGAGCTTTCTCCTTTCAAACGACCTCAAATAGTGTTACACTATCAAATTAACAATCACAACGTTAATATCGACGTTTAGACATCAAGTTAGAAACAATTGAAGACGAGCCCAAAATGAGTCCAAATTAGAATTATAGGTCCCGCACCGAGAATCCCAAAATTGACTCCATTAATTGGTCCCTAAAGGCTCAGGACACTCGTGTCCTAAAAATGAGCATAATCCGATCTCGAGAACCAGTAAAATAGCTCATGCAATTATAAACACCTAATTCACGGTCAAAACGTGCAATTATAGAGCCCATAATCAACCCACAAAAATCTCCAACAACCTCAACAACAACAAGCAATTCCCACAGATTATCGAGTTCTCAAGAGCAAGACTCAAATCACACTTTGTGAGAAATGAATCCCAAAACTGGTATAACTACCTAAAGACACCTCAAGTGGTCAATTTGGCCACTTAATCGCAAAACTGATGGCCTAACTGCTAAAGTGGCCTAGCCATGTAGGCAGGATACCGCTAAAGCGGACCCATGGACACTAAAACAGTGACCGCTTAAACAAAGGCAGGGCCCTTAAAACGATTCGCCCTCGCTGCCTGGCCCACTAAAATAGTGACCACTTAAGTGATGTCAGGGCCTTTAAAGAGATTGCACCAACATAAGGCACCAAATTTTTTAGCTAAGCTCTAATGAACTCCTCTTGGGTGCTCGGGATTGGTTCGAAAACATGTGCACACAAATGAGCTATGCTACCCCCACAAAATCTGATATTTTGGACTCAAAAAAAATGTCAAAACTTCCAATCGAGGTCGTATCAATGAAAAGTGGGGCACACACCCGAACTTTGTTTCAAGCCAAAATCCACAAGGTAGTTCAGAATGAGTCTGGAAACCTTGGGACCTACACCAAATATACTACAAGACCAAAGCCGACGTTCTTGAGCTAATAAAACCATTAGAATTGTATTCTGGGGCCGTCTACTTGAAGTTTTGACCGAAGTAATCTATTCAAGTTTTAAACTTTCAAAACACAAAAACTCGCATAAAAACCAGTCATTATGTATCCAGGAATCACTCACTTTGTTTTGTTCGATTTATGTATATTGGAAACTCATATGTCTTAATAATTGTCTTCGATTTGTTTAAATCCAAGCAAAATTCATATGTTGCTAAACTCTTGAACTTCAGAACAACTCAAGTATGTTCACATGGTATTTCTTCGTACTGAAAGCTTCCACAAGTACACATTTTCTTCTTAAGACAAACTACATAATTCCTATCATTATCGTTGACATTGTGAACAAAGTCAATTGACACAACAACATGCAATATACAAAAATAATTAAAAGCAGATGGTTCTGTATAAGTATATACAAATATATAAAAATCATACCCTCATTCGTGTACTCATTGCTTCATTGACTTTGAGTATCTCCTGAATTTTTTCAATCAAGAGAGTAAATGTGAATGATGCCTCTTTCTTATTATCACAATTTCATTTGTCGAACATCAACCTAACTTCCTCCAGAAAATTGTAGATTGACAATTCTCTTGTTGAAACTAGTGTCGCATTTATACTCTCTGCAATGTTCGATGTCAGTGACCACCCACAATGAACTGGTGCATAGATCATCCTAGCTCACTTATCATATCCAACTAACTCCAAGTATTCTTTTACTCGTATATCAACTCTTTCTAATGTTTTCATCAGCTTATCAAAATCAGATTGATTGCATGTCTTTGTCATTATATAAAATACTGGAATTAACTTTTCATGGAATTTTATATACCTTGTCTGATCATTCTTTCACAAGTGTCACATACAAGCATAATGTGACACATCATTATACACTCGTGTAATAGCCTTTATGATGCTCCCGTTCCTATCGGACACAACACACATGCTACTCATTTTCCCATGCGATTCTCGTAGCCATTTAAAGAACCAAAAGTCAACTGCTGTTATTCTCTGAATCAATGATACCATACACTAGTGGAAAGATATGTCATACCATACATGTTTATACAGTTAAAAATACATATTACATATCTAGTGCCTTTATTAATCAATTACAATCATTGTAGAAACACACAAATGTATAACTACACTTAAAATACATTATAATTAATCAATGTATTCAAAAGATTCAAAATTATATACATATGAGTAGTTGAACAGATTTATACATATGATATTTCCTGATTGAATTTGATCTTTCAATTTTAAACTGGAATCATTGCGCAATTACATATTGATCCATCACACACTTCAAAGTTCAATATAGCTTTATCATTGTATACTTGATCCACCTCCACATACTTATAACATTGATCCGAAATTACCACACTATAGTTCCTTGATTGAAATGTATTGACTGGATCTACTATTTCTAATGGTCAACTGTTGTTTTCAAAATTTATCAGTTCCAGTTATACAAAATGATCCAAAACTACCATATGCCCCATGATTTGAACTTTCACAAAGTTCATTGTTCTGATAACACCTATCTGAAATAGTTATACGAAGGCGATATGTGTTAAATTTATTTGTAGCTTTTTTTAGCATTACATATACTCTCACGCTCATCTGATTGTGTATCACCATTGGAGTATTATTCTCTTCAACCTTACCTTCATAGTAACATCCATACCTAGTTGAGTTGTAATTACATTATACAATTTTGTGTAAGATACATTTTCTCTAAACACGATCCCCTTGATAACATAGTCAACATAACAGATTGCATCATCCCATTTTGCAAAATGCATTACCAAACTAGTTATGGAAGACATTTCTATATACAATTATATAAGAAGAAAAGCTAGGTTATTAATCCAACAATGTATAATTTGTAATTTTAATCTTCCGATTTGTATATTTAGATACATATACAAATTTAATAATCTTCTGATAAATATAGATAAAGTCTACCAATATAATTATACATTTACAAAATATATAAGTACAAATCAATTGTGACTACTTCGTTTATGCAATTACAAATGAAAATAGCTCATTTATACAAATACTTATTCCACCAAAACTACAATTATCGATGAATTGAATCAACCAAGAGTAATTTATGCAAGAAGAAATACAAATCAACTGATACTAACCAGTTTATATAATTACAAACGGAAATAGCCCAATAATACATTTACAAATATCACGTCTCCATTCTCGATCTATTCAAATACAGTTGAAAACAGATAGTCAACCAAAGCTCCAATTGTCAATGGATTCATCATCCATCGATAAGAATTTATACAAAAAATATTGAAATCAGTTTATACAGGTATAGATATATCTTCCTCATTACTCGATCAATTCAAATATAATTGAAACAATTCTTCAATCAGAATACGAAATTATCAATGGATTCATTTATAAAAAACTGAAAAAGGCGAAGGGAATACAAATCAAATCATATACAATTCTGCCCAAATCTCCTATACATATGGATAAAAACACAAAAAAAAAGGAGGTGAATTCATTGTATTATGTACCTGTTGTATATTGAACGAAGAAAGCAATTATTTTTTTTAATTAAAGTTTCTGATATCATGAACCCAGAAATAATTGTGTTATTGGTATGAAATAAGTCGTATTTGATGTGAAGTCTAATGGGATACTATTTCGTAATTTAAGGGATTGTTTACCTTTTTCCAACAAATTATTGCCCATTATCTTTAAAAAAAATTTGAATTTCGTTTGGTATAAGCTATTAAATAAACACGAATATAGGAAAGAGAATGCCCATAGCAACTGAAACTATAGCTACAATGTGTAATTGTGCAAACTGTAGCTATGAAGCCTAATTAAGTTTCCTATAGTAGCTATTTGTGAAATTTTCACATTTTTTATCATTCTAAATTTTTACTTATAGCATGTTTAGTCAAACTTCCATAATCAGTTTATTTTGAAAATTAAATTTTTCATAAGTGTTTTTTAAATTATTATTTATTTTGGTGAGAAGCACTTTGTATTTGACCAATAAATTTTAAAAATTATTTTAGCAACAATTAATAATTAGGCCAATATTTTTAAAATTATAAGTATCTCTGCGCAGTGGCGGAGGCAGGATTTCCATCAAGGGGGTTCAAAAAGATAAGTAAGGGCACTAATAGTATTCATATAAGTGGGGCAAGCGGAGCGGGTCAAATATAAATGGGTCGGATCAGATATAAGCAACTAAAAAAAATTCAACTCTACCTCAACACAAACAATAAAATCGAGTAAGTATATGTTTGACATAACATTAAAATAAGTAAGAGAGAATGTATTTTTTAAAACTTTAATTATAGGTCTTGCCTCTGTCATTGTTGTATATAAACGCTATTCAATTTGAAACTAACTAAGGAATACTTCTGAATTTGATCATATTGTAGCAATAAAATTCGCGTCAAGAAAATAATTATCAAGATTGAAAAATATCGCGGCAATCGTATTTATTTATAAATTTTAAATGATTACTCATATTTATTTAATCTTACTTATAATTATATTATTCCTTAATCAAATATAAATTATACGTTTGACTTAAAATGAGTATGAGAGAATGTATTTTTAATTTTAATTATGAAACTTAAAAAACGTTATAAGTTTTACTTAATTTTATAAAAATAGAAAAGATTTTTTGTTAATATCTAATAAAATATTATAAATCCCAATAGGTTTTCAAACAAAACAGATTTTTCATTTATTAAGAAAATAAAAATGAAAATCAATTGAAACTATGGGAAAAAAATGTTGTTACATGGAGTTGAAACCGCGACCCAACACTTACCTAGTGAATTCTTGAACCCCTTTACCACAAGCCCTTAGCTTATGCTCAAGGGGTTCATCACTGGTATATACACATAAATCGAAAAATTGATCCTATAGACCCGCCGTTTACCCCTCGGATCCATGTAGATCCGCCCTTGTCTCTAAGTGTATTTTCTCTAAAGTGATTTTAGGGAATAAATAGAATTTTTTAGCTTACAAAAGTAACTTTAGTCACTCCTCAAAAACACTTATTTACTTCCCCCCAAAAAAAAAGGACCAAACACCTTACTTTCTAAAAAAAAAAAAGTTTTCTTAACTTTTCAAATCAATGATCTCTATTGTTTGTCTACCTCATCTAGAATAGTCGGAATTGGAAACTACAATAACTTTTTTGAAATAGTGATTTGGGTATTGCCGAACACTCAAAATGCCAAAAATAATAAATAAATGGGAGAATAAAGAGATATTTCAAACGTCAGAAATGTATAGTGTTTTACTAATTCTAGTCATCATCTAAAATAAATTTCTTTTTCTTACATTCATAATGGGTATTTATACATTATGCTTACTGTTAAAAAAGAGGACAAACTACTGGATTAATTAATTAATTAACTCTCCTTATGAATAAGTTCAATCCAATAAATAATTCCAACAAGAACTTATCTCAATCTTCATTCATAATTGTCACATTATAATTTTATCACAAAGGCTAAAAATATTAACTTAATCATAAGCATAGATTTGTTTTGAATCTAATATATTTATATTCTATTTTGGATATATTATCTATCAATTGATCTAATTTATCGTTGTCAGTTTTTGTGATGTTGAGTTGTTTATATTTTGGATATAATTTATTTAATTTTCTTCTTATTTTTATTAATTTTTTACTAATATGTTTCTTTTTATCCATAGCTCTGATACCATTTTTGGGGGTGCGGAATTCATATGGCTTTTTTGTTTTTAAAGTATTAATTTTCACTAAAGCTTTTATTGTAATATTCTTTGGCTAAGTATTTTAATCTTGATATCTCTTTAATATTATTTATGATGTATTCTAGATATAACATATCTTGGGTTCTTAGGTACATATATAAATTATTCTCCATTAATTGTTCTAATAGTTTTATATCTTTCATAGCTTCTATCCAATATTGTAAATATTCGTAGTTCATTTCAATCTGAATCTTCTATTTCTAAATCATATATTTCAGGATCTGAATATAGTTCGTGTAGATCTATCTCATACCATTGCTGGTTTAGTACATCTTCTAATTCGTCGTCATTAAATATTTTTTCCCATATGATTCTTCTTAATTCAATTATCTCTATACCTTTAAGTACATATAGGATTAAAGTTTCATAGTTTCTTATCATTTCATCATGCATATATGCAGTCATGTTCTCTGTTATGCAGGTTTTTATTTTCAATTATTCCTTCCTATCATACTCATAACTGATTAAATTCATATTAGAGCATTATGAACTAGATTATCTGTTTATCATGATCTCCTGTCATTACAAACATCATACTTTAGTGGATACTTTCTTCTTATCAGCGCCTCAACTTTATTTACTCCCCTAACAGCTTTCCTCGCCTACCGGTTTCAACATTAGGATGGCATAATATAGAAGTTTTCTCCTTGTTTCCAGTGTGCTAATAAACTAGAAATCATGATTCAAATAATTCTAATACATAATAACTAACATAAACTTATTCAATCATATGTATGATATTTAGGAATATATGAAATTAGTTCTGCATATTTATTGAACAATATACCTTTGCCTCTTGCTTATTCATGATATATGAAGGTTGCTCCATTATCTATTAAGTATGAATATCTTAAGTATTTGAGAGTATTTGAGAGTGTTTTTATGAAAGTTTGCTTCGTTTATTGAAGGCTTGCCCCTTATGTTACATTTACATTCCTTTATATAGACAATTCTAATCCTATACTCTACAATAATTGTAGATCCTACTATAATAATGCGCTTATCTTTTTATAATAATGTGCCCCTACTTTATGACTTTCTTACAATAATTTACATTGATGAGCTCCTACTTTATGACTTTCTTACATAGTACTGTACACTTTACACTGTTTACTTTTGGCTTTGTCTGCCAAATATATTTTGTCTTTTCTTCTTTATCTCCTTATCTCTTATCTCTTTATCTTTCTGTCTTCTGTCTCTATCTTCTTTTATTTCAGCTGGACATCTGGAATCACGTTGTCTTCTCTATTACATTTTGAACATAGATGATCAGGGTATTTGTGTCCAACTAGTTTGCAATATCTGGTTGATAGTTCTGACGAAATAAATCTTGCTTTTAATGCTCTTGTTGTAGGTCGTTCTTCTGGTTTTAATAATGATAAAATCCATTTCTGAACTTCATCCATATCTGATTTCCTTAGCTCCCTTGAGTTGGCATAAATCATTAATTGATCTCTGGAATAGTAGCTCCATATAGCATTTCCATTCAAATAATTGTTAGCTAGTTCTTGTATTATAGTTGATATACCAATTATTCTTTTATTGGCATAGAAATTGGGTATCTCAATTTTCGGTATTTCTGGTTGTTCTCCAATATCTTCCGGTATTATCATATCTTTGGACAGACCTATCTTTACAACTTGAATTGGAGGTTTTATTTCCTCATGTAATATCTCTGTTGTTGCCGTATAGAATTTCACATAGAATAAATTCCCTTTGGTTATTCTTTTATATACAATAAATGCTTTGTATAATTCTGGTATTCTGCTTAGTTCTTCTCCATCGTAGGTATATGCAGTACTTATTAATCCATAATTATAACATGTTTTGACTAGGTTGGCATTGGTTTTTGGCTGTGCAATCAGCTTGTTGTATCCTTGTAATTTCTGGGTTATATAGTCTTGGTTTGGATCTTTTGCAGTGGTAGATCTGGGATTGAGGTTAAGATAACTCTGTATTTTTTTTATATATTGTCGATGTATGTCCTTGTGATGTGGTTATATATCTTTTTCTCATGTTGTAGACTACCTGCATATGTCGAAGTTTGTAGTTCTATGGTTAATGGGTTTTTTGCTTTTTGTGTAAATGGTTTTTCAAATAACTGATTTAAATTTGCATTTCGTTGTTGCTCAATAACTGGTTTCCTTGTACCTGCAGCTGTATTTAAGCAATCATTATGGGTTTTAAGGTGTTTCCCATCGTCACCTTTTAACTCTGAATTTTTAAAGTCTTCCGATCGACTTAGCTCCACATTTTTATAGTCATGTTGCTGACTTGTACTAGCTTTAGACTTCAGATTATCTTCATTAGTCTTTAGCTTTTGTATCTCATTGTCCATACTGTCCACT
>JAJONQ010050407.1:0-16287 GCA_036250385.1 Solanum microdontum
CTCAAGACAGCATTGATCATAATAGCTACTATGAATGACACGATCACATTGAAGCCAATTTGACGAAGCCCTATTCAAAACAAGGACGAAAAATCAGACATCAATGATTTTAAATGACAAAGAACTAAATTATGGACTTGCACGATGAGTTACCGGAGTATGTTTCCCATGGATAAACAATGCCATTATCGTCCTGATCGAAGAAAGCTGCGTGTTGCTGAAGAACACTCATGCCATTGTGACTGTGGCCTGGAGTTCCATTGGGGTGATCCATGTCTGGAGCAACCAAACCCCTAGCCATATCTGAATATTTTTTTGAGTTTTGTAAGGGGTGTCACGTTTTAAAATGAAAATAAATAAATAAAGCACAATTCGTGTATATTACTATAAAACTCTCCGCGATGAAATTTCATCTTTTCAAATGTATTCAAAATAACTTCATTAGCGATTTTGTTGTATAGCACCCAATTTTGTTATAAACCCCTAACATAATTGATTGACAGCTCAATGGTAAGGAAGGGGCGATGAAACTGCCGTTCACAATAGTGTTGTGGGTTCAACCCCACTAATGAAGCATGTTTTGCAATATTTTTCTCTTCTATCCTAAAATTTGAAACTCTCAAACTCCTAATCCTGGCTCTACCTCTGATTATGCATACATATTACTTTTAAAAAAGATCAACGAAGCAGTGTCACATGAGACAAAACTTACAAGGCTTAGGAATAGAAGTTTCCAAGTCAGTTCTAACTTTGCGTTGAATAGTGATTGGGGCAAGAGTGGCCTCTGTTGTCAATGCTGTACTTCTCTGATCCATTCCACCTGTAATTGTTGTTTCTGCCATATCTCTTACTCTATTATTACTTCAAGAAAACTGAAAAAATGTACTCAAATCAACAACAAAGATTACAAGTGAAATAATTATGAGGAAATTGATGGAGCCTCTGTAAAGGTTACAAGTGGCTTTTTACAGTTTTTAGTGCTGCTTATGACACGTATCAGTCAAAATATGATCCGTTTAGTTCTGTATATATTTAAATCGATTAATTTATAATATTAATAAGTGAGGTCTGAGAAGGGTATATATTGTGTACTATGCTTTATGGTTATCTTGTGTAACCTAGAGAAATTGTTTGTGCTAAGAAATTGTTTGTGCTAAATCAATGCTCATGTAAAGCATTTCAAAATGAAGTATGAAAATAAAAATATATAACAAAGAAGTCAAGTAAAAAATGAAGGAGAAGAGAATAGTGACAACAACAAATAATTTAGTAATCAAAGCAAAGAAAGTAACATGTAATAAATTTGAAAAATAAGATAATAGAAAAGTAACAATAATGTACAATACTAATAGGAGAAACTAGACGATGCTTGAATACCTACTAACATTCTACTCTAGTTCTTGAATTTCATATCATTTTATCTAAGGTCATGTCCTGGATAAATTGCAAATATGTCATGTTCTGTCTAATCACCTCTCGTCAATATTTATTCGACATACCTCTACCTCCAATCATATTTACTATAGCCAACATCTCACACCTCCTCACTGAGATAATTATGCATATCTTCTTCATATGCTCGAATCATTTCAATCTCACTTCCCTCATCTTGTTCACCACGGAGGTGATTCTCATCTTATCCCAAATATCTTCTTTCGTGGTCCTATATGTACGTATAAGTATGTTCACACATTCATCTCAACATCCTTACTTTCACTACTTTCATCTTCTGGATATGTGAGTTCTTAATCAGCCAACACTTCATCCCATACAACATAGTCGATCTGACCACCACTTTATACAATCTACCTTTATGTCTTGATGACACATTCTTATCACACAAGATATCTAACACGTACCTAAAAAAAATAAAAAAATTGTTGGCCCATTGGCCCCATTCTATCACCAACCATGGGCTTAACCTTTCCATGGCTGTTTGGCTACAAGGCCCACTAACATCAATCAATTGGGCCTGTATAAATTACAACTCCATCGCTTAAACCTGTTTCCCTTTCTAATTCCTTTACGCCTCTCCGTCGTGAAAAAGCTACACAAAGGAGAGGATTTTGACGTAAAAACTATGGCCACCGAAGCACCGGTAGAGGCGACGGAGATTCCGCCGGTCGCGGCGGCGGAGTCGGTGGAGAAGCAACCGCATAAGCTAGAGAGGAAGTGGACGTTCTGGTTCGATAACCAGTCTAAACCGAAACAGGGCGCCGCTTGGGGAAGTTCTCTTCGAAAAGCTTATACTTTTGAAACTGTTGAGGAATTCTGGAGGTAAAATCTATCATTTCTGTACAATAGGAACGTGATATTTTCTAGTTTCTTCATGTTATGTTTATTCAGATTTGTGCTCGTAAATTGTGGAAACCCTATCTATGTCTCGTATTACAAATTGATATCCATACTTCTGATTAAATGATTTTTTCGAATATAACCGAACCTCAATTTACCCAGATTTGGATTTTTAATGTGATTAATTGATTGCGTTTGTGGATTTTTTTTTTCTTTGATATTGCTACGTGTATGTTGATCTAAGAGTATATGTGATCTTCACCAAAGAGAGCATGTTCTAGACATTCTTTCAGCTGATTACTGATTGAATTTGTGCCTTTTCCTACCAGGTTTATGACCCTGTCTCTATTTTGTGATGTTGAAAAAGTTTGTCCCTTTAGAGAATAATATTAGTATCTGCAATGAAGTTCTATAACTAATATTGTTCTTTGCAATTTTCAAGCAATCAAATTTTCTCTATAAGACTAAGCTTTTAGATATTATTATTCTAATATTTTCTTCAACTACTACTACTGTAATTGTAAGTGAAATTGGCTTCTTAAACTCACTGTCCATGCAAGCAGTGCACTATTAAACGAAATGACGTACTTGTTTATATTAAATTTCCTATATGTTGTATGCCTTGATTTTTTTTTTTTGAAAATTATGTTGTATGGTTTGATTTTGATTGATTAATGAGGTACTATGGTTTAGAAAGACTAATAGGTGGGTAGGAGTTTATCTTAAATGTGGATTGTCCTATTTGCAGTTTATATGATCAGATATTCAAGCCCAGCAAGTTGACTGTTAATGCGGACTTTCATTTGTTCAAAACTGGGATTGAGCCCAAATGGGAAGATCCTGAGTGTGCCAATGGTGGCAAGTGGACTGCTACGAGCAGCAGAAAGGCTAATCTCGAGACTATGTGGCTTGAAACAGTAATAATTCTTCTTTACCATTTGGTTTCAGTTCTGTATTTAGTATGTCATATAAAGCACTGTTTTGATTAGTTTTCTTGCTAAAGATGCTCATGTATTGTTTGTTGGATGTGCTTCTTTTGAACAGCTAATGGCTTTGGTCGGCGAGCAATTTGATGAGTCAGAAGATATATGTGGAGTGGTTGCTAGTGTGCGTAGGAGTCAGGATAAACTTTCCTTGTGGACTAAGACTGCCACCAATGAAGCAGCTCAGGTAGTTTTCTTATCTCTGGTGTTATATAGCTTCAGAACTGAAATCTGTGTTATTGTTCCACTATCTCCGAAATGTGATATGAAATATTGTTTAAGATGGTCCAAATGACAGATCTATGTTTTGTTCCTCAAAACATTGGCTATTCCTGTATTAATATTATTTAAGAAAAGGATATACTCGAGTACTTGAAACAAGATACATTTGCAGGAATTTTGATGACTTTTCACTTTCATTTTCAATTAATATGGTCTTGTGCTGCGTTAAACGTTTTTCTTAATACTGATATGACCTATATCCATTTTTTAATTTATTTTTTGTTAAGAGAAAAGGAAAAAGCGACTTTATTGGAGCACCAAATTTAAGATCAAGAGAAATTGCCTTTTCCCATTCCGTCCTATGGACGAAACACTGGTGTTGATTATTAAATATATAATTTGAATATCCCGATCAGAAACATTTATTCTTTTTCCTGGCATGGAAGTCCTTAATATTCCTCTTTGCTTGTTCTTTAACCATTCCTGGCAGATATTTTTTTTGCTTATTGTAGTGGTATCTCCTTTCTCTATGGCATTTGCTCTTGTTATTTGTCGCTGATTTCTGTTCTGTCTTTAGGCATTCTGATAAAAGCACTTTGATCTGGGCACTTGTCCCTTGCACTGCTCTATGGATGTATATGCATCTAGATCTGCTTCATTTTCAGTTTTCTGCTTTGAGCTCTTCTGTAAACCCCTTAAAATGAGTCTTGAAATCTAAATTATTGTGTTGTCATGTTCTATAGCGCGTAATATGATTCAAAGGATCTTTAAATTCTCAAGTCGAAGCATGAAGATTTAACCTTAAGGCTATGGGTGATGTAGGCAAAGATTTTTATGAACTTCTTTCGAAGCCCTTACTTCCCATGTGAAACAACTATACACGACACCATCTGATGTACAAGAGTGAGATATGAGTTTTGTGAAAGGTTAAGTTTTGATACCATGTCAAACAATTTGAGTATCCAACCTAAAACTCTTTAGGTCATTGGTGGAGTAGCCCAAGATCAAAGAAATGAGTGCAGTAGCTCATGTCTTTCATTTAACCCTCGGGATGCCCTCCCATGATCCATGTAAGAACTATATAACTCAACAGCCTCAGTTTTTAAAGAAATCAGCTAAACGTCTGTGGAGGAGCAATTTTGGACTTATATGAAGTAACTGTACTACTGTGGTGAAACCGGTATCATCTGATGATAGTAAACTGAGGAAGGGAACATTCTGATTGCTTAACTACCACATTGTTCTGTGATAGTTTGCTATTCATTAACTTTTCTTGATGTATCAAAATAGCATATTGATACTAAACCCAAGATGGTATCATTTGAATATTTTCCCCAAGTTATACTTCCTCATTCTCCGTTTAGTAATCCTATGTACATTCATCTTACAGCATTGCAATACACAAGTTGCGCATTGAAATCTTTTACATTGCTTAACTAGGGGTTTTTCAGTCCTCTTTAGCAGATGATTCCCTTGTACTGTTCTGTAATCACGTATGTTTGCCTGTTTTTGGCCTTCTAACATCTCTGTAGTCTGAAGAATTGTTTTGCCTCCTGGCGTGATGCTACACTTGATGCTCCATGGTTTTTGCATTTTATAAATTACTGGTTTGTTCTATGTTGTAGATGGGCATTGGTAGGAAGTGGAAGGAGATCATTGATACCGAAAAGATATCCTATAGTTTCCATGTAACTTCCCCCTCATCACCTACAATTCTTGCAAATTCAATGGTCTTTTTATCTTTCCTCTTGATTTTCGTTCTTTCTTAATCAACATATTCTTTTGGTCGTTGCAGGATGATTCTAAAAGGGAGAGGTCAGCTAAGAGCCGATATACTGTGTGAATTTCTTTATCGTGTGGGATTAACACCACTCCTTAAGCTCTACCAATACTGAAATTGTACGATTAGCACTTTTTTGCGCTTGTCTGCTGCAAATTTTGATCTTATTGAAATTTATTCGAACTTGATGTATGTTTGGATGTATTGCGTTATAGATTTTGTTCTGAAGTTTGTTATTTATGTGGAATCACTTTATATCTCAAGTAGACTCTTTTACAAAAGGTCTAGTCGATTAATTGAGTAATTTAGTGTTTCAAAATGAGCCTCTTTAGTGAGTGTTTAATAGAATTTTGGAGGAATTTAGTTTGATTTGAAGCACTTTAATACTTGTAAAACAGTATCCATTGTGTCTTCTAAAATAGGCATAATACTTTAACTTGATCTTAGTTGGTATCAATGTACAAGTATTCACTTAAATTATCATAAAGTTGAACAACTAGACTCGCATGAACATGTCAAATCGTGTGAGTTTCTCTACATATGTTTACTTGTTTAATTTTATGATGGTTGAAGTGTGTATTCGTTGGAGGATATAGCTGAGGGTGTGTTTATGTATTATGTCTCCCAAATACGTTCATATTCTTTTGTATCCACATGAGAAAATTAAGAATAGTTTTATTGCTCAAAATCTGTTTATTACTTCTGTTTTTCAATAAAATGGTGGTGTTTGCATCAGATTTCTAGACTACATGACAATTCAAGTTTAATACTTTGCAATTTCGAGTGAAAAGTTTAAAATAGAAGTCATGAAGACAACATTTTCTAGACTACAAAGCATATATATATGTTTGAATAATACATATAATTAAGTTGTATCTGATTGATTTGTCTCAATTACACAAAGAGGCTATAGCTATTTGATCATAACACATTTTCCATTGGCAATGATGATTAATTATGTGCCATCCATCAAGCAAGAAATCCAAGTTTTTCACCATTCTTCTTTGCCAATCGAATTAATCCTTGCCTTTGCTTCTGATCTGCTCCTATTGACTTGCAAAACTCTGTGATTACCTGATCAAACCAATACCATCAACATTAGCTTTGGTTTTCGCACCGGGAAATTTCACTTTAGGGAGTAGAATGGTTCCTATCAAAGGTGACTTCATTCTCAAGACTCGAACTTCAGACCTCTAGTTAAGGATAGGGGGAAGGGTACTTACAATCGGTACCCGACTAATCTAGCGGATTAGTGTATGGAAATTCCACTTTAGGGGTAAAACAATCCTATCAAAGGCAATTTCATTTTCAGGACTCGAATTCCAGAAGTATAGTTAAGGATAAAGACAATCGGTACCCAACTAATGTAGCACATGCGATTTCATTTTCAGGGCTCGTACTTCAAAGGTAGTGGGGTGAGGGGGGGGGGGGGTACTTACAAGCCCATCACTACTATGGGTGGTTGATATTGCCATTCAAATTGTGACCTCTTTGCTTTATCCTTTTGGGAGACTCAAATACCACATATAACTTGAGAAATATAGCACAAATTGTCCTCTATAAAATCTTTTAGGAGTTGTATGAGTTTGTTTACTTTTTATAATATATTTTCAAGTTTACTTTTAAGAAAGTAAATGAATTAAATTTAATATTACAGGACATTTATTAGTCAAATCCAACATTGAAAAGCTTAACCTACTTGTTTAGAACAATAATATTAGAATTTTGAGAACTAAAACCTCTTTGCTTAGACTTAATACTAAATTTAGATTTAATGATTTTAAATACATAACACCTCAAAATTCTTGCGATAAATCCAAAATCAGTCCAAATAGACTCAAATTATGTATCTAATTCTCAATTTGAACATCACATAATGTTTAAATGTTGAAATAAATTTATAATTCATCATTTTTCACCAAATAACTTTGACATTTTTATTGACTTTATCCCCAAATATGAACTTTGATAGATCATATTCAATAATATCAACACTAAAGAAAGACTAAACCTACCCAAAAACAATATAAGACAAAAATTGTTAGTAGATAATTTCATCCCATCTTATCTACGTTGGTTAATAATCAATAAAATGGATGAAAAACATAATACATCGATATTAAAATTTCTTCAAAAACAAAAAAAAAACCACGATAGGTGATTTTTGCTCATCTACACTCGATGGACATTTAAAATTATACGATATCTATACTGATGGATCGTAACAGATACCTAATTTATTAGTAGTATTAGTGAATGATAAATTAATTACCTGAGAGTGTAAAGCAATAGCTTTGCCCCTAAGTTGATTGAATCTTTTTTTGCCAACAATATTCCTAGTGACAACAACAATTGGTGCAAATAATCCTTTTCCATCATTAACATTCCCCATCATTGTCCTTGATCTCACTGCCTTTCCAATTTTAACATTCATTAATGGTTGCACTTTCTTCATAAACATGCCATAATCTTCACCACCAACACATGAAGAAAATGAAGTTGTTGCAATTGAACTTGTAATTGCCATTCAAAAACTAATAATTACAACTAGTAGTAGTAATAATATTTTTGAATGTTGAAGTGATAATGGAGCTAAGGGTTTTTTTGTTGTTGTGGTGGATGTGTGTTTTTAAGCTTTTGTTATAAGATTTTTTTTGTGTGGTTTATGAAGGAAGGTTGTTGTTGTAAATTTTGTAGCCTTTTAGTTTGGTTTATATTTTGAGTGGTAATGAAGAGGCAAATTTAGAGCCACACAATTGTACTTGCTGGCTTTTGATTGTTTTTTCTTTATGTTGGACTTTGGTTTTTCTATTTTACTTGAATAATAGTAGGAGTAAGATTCTTCAAGTTTTTTTAATGGTCCACATATTCTATTTTATTTTTTAGAAAAAAACAGTTTGATGCACGAAGTATTTTACATTAATATGGTTCGAATAGTGTTGTATTCGAGGGGTGTGTTTTAATGCAAATATCAATAATTGTTTCTATAGCTCAAATCTGTAAGTTATCACTACAACAAATAAATGATTTTGTGAAAAAATAAATATAAGCATTTATAACCAACATTATGTATAATTGTCGCTAAATATTTTTGCGATTCTAGATGCAACGACATCAACTCAATTGTCGCTAAATGTTTTTACGACAATAAATATTATCATTAAAAGAAAAATTATATTATCAGATAAGTCATATGTAAATAACTTTATCGTTACTCCAAAGCTTCGATCACTTCCCATATTTAATTTTATTTATTTATCCCATCAGTTTGGAGATCTGTATCTTCTATTCTAGTGGTTCCTTCTCTTCATGTAGGGTCTACCATTGTAATCTTGATCATATCCATATGCCAAGTGGTGGCCGTTTGATCAATGAAATTTTAAAAGTTTTTTAAATAAAAAACGAATTATGAGTCCCAATTTTGGAGCTTGAACTTTTTTTTTCTTGTTAAATGTATTTTTTTATCGTAAATTTCGTGTATAATTAAATTAAGATACAAATAAAAACGACGGAATAAAATTTTGGGAAATCGACACAAAATTAAAAGTGACTATATTTATAAGTTGTTAATTTTTTAGTTTTTGTTCAGTATTCGCATTGGAGTCGACTAAATCTGGATTCACGCATTACATGATTCATTTTTTAGTGTAGCGCTCTCAACATGATTTCTTCCATTTCCATGTACTCAAACTCGAAATGTTTAATTAAGATTGAAGGGATCTCAACCATCGCAACATAATAGCATGATTTTAAACCATGTTTTGAACCTCTATGGTTCTGAATTATACACGAAGTCTTAAAGGATCCAAAAAACTTGGAATGCTAGGTGGCATGCAATTAGTGGACAATAATTGAACGGTGCAAAAATGTTTGAAGACAAATATATAATTTTGACTCTAGGTGGGAAATTTGATTTTGTATTTGTAAAGTCATAAATATTTTTCTTATTTCATATTTGATGCATGTGAATAATGAAGAATCTAAATTTTCAGCCGTTAATATAATATATCTGATAATGTCCTGTGAAGCTTCATTGAAGCAAATCAATTGCTTGTCAAATGAGATATGGCTACTTGGTTTTCTTTATCAAGGTTAGACAGTCGCGTCTGAAAATTTGATAACTTCAAACATTCACGTTTGAAAGTATGATCTTGTGAAAGCCAAATATTTTCGCTTGATGTTAATTTGTATGGCTTGTAAAAATAAAGTTCGGACATTTTTTACTAAGATGCATATAAAATTTGATTAAAATTTCAGTTATATATATCCAAATCTTTTCATCTATGTTTGCACCTTAGTCATACATGATTGAAATACATGTAAAAAGGGAATGAAATTTTAAATATGTGCATTTGAACAAAATATGTAACTTGTTCAAAATTTCAACTATTCAATACTCAAGTATACTCCAAATAAACTCAAACTTAAAATATAAGTTTCATATATTATAAAAAAAATAAAATACAATTATCAATTTATCAAAAAAAAAAATGAATATAATAAATCCATTTAATACCTTTTAGTCATGACTCCCTTTCCAGAGAATCATATATGAGACTGATGACTTATAAATTGTAGAATTTCAAGATACATATATATAATGGTGATAAGTTGATAAATTATTATTTAATAAACAAAATTTAAAATAAAAGGTAGTACTACTGCTAGAGCACCAGAATGGTCACCAAGTCACCATAGGCAACATTTTAAATTTCTCATTAAATTTCATTTAGATATTCGAACTATAATTTATTCTAATTGAACATTTAAGCACATGATGAAATACTTCAATCAGACATTTCTAGTTCAAACTTTTGGAAAAACTTTGTACATCTTCTCAAAAGTCTAATAGGTAACTAAGTTATCCACATAAAATATATCATCTCATTTAATTACATACATTTGTCTCAATAAATCGTAAAACCCCTAGATGTGTTCTAATTGAGATTAATACATAAAATCAAAAGACATAAAATATTTAATGTAATTAACTTAACTACCTAATATATTCTTGACAATATCCGCAAATAATTTTTAAAATTTGAATCGAAAAAAAACCCATTGTAATATGTTATCGTGTGTTCAGGTGTTCAACCCGAAAATAGTAGTTCTAGTGTCTAAATAAAATTCGATCGCAAATTTACGAAGTTGACTATAGGGGTTCAAAGTAACAAACAACAAACTTAGGGGTATCCATTAATAATAAACAGTTCTTCAATTTTGAAGCTTTCTTTCTCTTTTTTGGTCCTTTCTTGCCAGCAGCCGGCGTTTGGGATTTTTCAGGTATTGACTTTTGCTAAAGCACACATCACCATTGATGAACTTGAAACAATCTTCCATTTCTCCTTAATCTCATCAAAATCCCTTAAAAAAAGATTCAAAACTGTTTCATTTGAGATGTCATTAGCTACCCATTTTTCAGCATTTGTTATCCTTTTTACACTTGGTATTCATCGTCTTCTTTGTTGCATCTGCAATTACCTCAAAAACCCATCACTCTATAGATCAAAAACATGGTATTTCTCAGAACCCAGATGGAAAAATCTTGATTTATACTCCCTTTTAATCATTCTACCTATTGCCTCTTTCTCTCATGTATTTCTGTTCTTAGCTTTCTCAGGGAACAATGTAATGTATAAATTCTCATTCTTGCAGCAATCTCTAGTCATTTTCTTCTTCTGGATGTTCTTGATTCTTATTGTTGTTAAAGAAAGTTTTGATCTTTATGCAATTCTTGATAGTTTGGTTTACAGTTTTGCTGGTGTTTGTTTTGCTGTTGAATTTTTGATGAATGGGAAAGGACTTGTTGGTGTTAGTGGTGGTATGTATGGACATTTGGGGGAGTTGGCATTTGTTTGTGGTGGTTGTTGCTTGTGTTTAGCAGTAAAGCCATCTTTGTTTTTTGTGGAGTTTTTGTTTTCCTGTGTACTTGTGTTGAAAGGGACTTGGGTTTTGCAAGTTGGGTTGTCATTATATACTGATATGTTTTCACTAGATGGATGTGAGAATCTTTTGGTGGGTTTATCAAAGGGGAAAAATGATGTTAAATGTGATCTTGAGGAGAATAAGTTGAGGGGAACTGCATTGATGAATCTGTTGTTTATAGTGCATGCTGTTGTGGTGATGATCATGAGTTTTGGGTTGTTTGCGTTGTTGAATCGGGATAAGAGAATGAGATGTGGTGATACAAGTGGACCGTTGCTAACAGAGGTTGGATCAGAGGGTGTGTTGATGCGTCCGCTTCCTGAATTAGAGTTAGAATGAGAAACTTCGGATTTCTTTGATCGAGAAGCATTTGAAAGAAACTGCAGAAGTGGTTTCCTTGTAAGTTTTGAATTTACAGATGTTTTTTATACTATAGAGGAAATTCTAGCCTTTTGGTTTTCTTGATCTTCTGTGTTTTCCAATGTACCTTACTATTTGAATGAAAGGAGAGTTTATACCGTTCATTATATTATTGTTGTCTTTCTATATTTCTATATTCATCTGATTGTTAATGGCAAAATGCTGGTGGCCAAAGAAAGAACTCTTCAAATCAATCAAGCTCCGTACTTGTCTTTGAAGTATCTTTGTACTAAATTAGAAAAATAAAGTAGGTATTTTTATTTTTGGACTAAGGACCGCTGTCAATTACAAAAGAAGCAAGGCCATCTCTGTTACAGATGTAGAGAGCCTATCAAATCTAAAACTTCATTTACATTATCTGCAAATGAAATTTATACCAAACGAACAAAGACAGAAAGCCTTGATGCTATAAGGATGATTAGATTTTCCTCCAAACCATCTGGGGTTTTTCTCCTGAAGAGTTCATACAATGCAAACAGGGAACAGCAATGTGTGAACCATGTTTTTTGCATTCCTACTGCGGTTTTTTCTAGACCAGTGCTTCAGAAAGCTGCTGTTGGGGACTTTGGGTTCTTAGTATCATCACTGCTGCCCAAATTCTTTTAAAGCATAGATGTTGCATTGTACAATGCAAAGACAAGTGATTTGAGTCTTAAGTATCCAGATCACAGAAGTAGTATCTCTTACTCGAATATAATCCCATAAATCCCTTAGCATTTGTTATGCAAATATAATCCCCTGAACTCCTTAGCATTTTTTTTTTATGACAAGGGAAACCCGCAGCCGCTACCCTTTGGGTGCGCACAGGGTAAAACCCCCGTTCCTATGCAATAGCTCGCAAACCACGTAGGAAGAACTCAATAGCATTTTTTACGCAAAAACAATCCCCTTCTCCTTAGATTTTCTCGTGTTAGACAAGCTTTAGGCATAACAATCCTTCTTAACAGAATACTTTTTAGGGCCTTTGTATTCTTCCAACGTTTTTCACTTTCATTCTTTCTCAGCTCTCGTAGATTGAATCTTTTTTTTTGTTAATATGCTATTGCTATAAATTCACTGGGTATGTTGTTGTTGTTTTTGTTGTATGCTATAGCTATAAATGATCTGACCTCCTTGCTATACTGTCACCTTCCTCCAATTTTTTAGCAACAAAATCAGCCTTTTGCCTCCCAATCATGAAAGTCTCTTCTAAAGCTAATATTCCATCTTGCATTGTCTTTGCACTGGGCAATGGTGGCTTCTGCATTTATGACAATACTAGAATATATGCAAATTCATCTTTGTGAGGCATATGGCGTAACCACTGGTTCTGTCAGAAATCAGAATCTGATCTCATTCAGTCACCAACTTTAAAGCAAACATTTGCCTAAACTCCCCCATAGGTTTCTTTTGCATTCCTGAGGCCCACTTTTACGAAGCTTTCACTTTATAAATGTGTTTATCAGTCACAAACCTTAACCCTACCTCATGGAGGTAGAGAGGCTGTTACCAAAGAATGTGGTTCAAGTAACACATAATGTTAATGGACAGTTGCATGAAATAATCACCTTCAAAGTTCAAACTGTTGATCATCAAATAGAAAAGGAATTTTCTTGCTTAACAGCTAGAGTAATATGCAAAGCTGGGTTTAACCTTTGGTAGAAGTATAAAACAACTGCTAAACAACTCATTTATTGTGCTTAATATTTTTACAATGTACATAGTACACGGGTATCTATATGTATTGCCAACATTTGATAAAGTGACAAATACAAAGGTGTTTTACATGCTAGATTGTAACAACTATCCTGATTAAAGGATATGCTTGTCCCTTTTCAGGAAAACTCTGACCATAAGCAAAATCTATTAATTGTGTTGTAGAGAAATATCTTTTTCCAGCTTTCTGTATTTTGTCTTGGAGGAGAAGATGGGGAATGTCAACCATTTTCGACGAAAACGGTTGAACCCGTGGATTTTTAATCTCGAACGAATCCTCTTAAGTTTACTGGTGAAATCACTTCTATATCTGATTATTTTGAATTTTGTGAACTTTACCAACTTTTTCATGCGCTTGTATCCTGCATGAATGTTATTTGGAAAATAGTCAGCAGAAAGTAAAAGAAAAAGGATGTATAGAGTTAGAAAAACAGTGGAAAAAAAAAGTACTAATATGGAAGGTAAGTGGCTCCAAGCTAATAGAATTAATGATCTTTCATTAAGAAACCTATGATAAATTCATAGAATCTCTGTGTGTCTTTGCTTCTATTATATGTGCATAAACATCATAAATCCTGAGGTACTGTATTTGATTGTTAGTTTCTCTTTAGGTTTTCTATTCAAAAATATGTTGACCTCAAAATCAAAGGTTCATACCTTTCACCTCTTTAATCTGTTGCTCATCTTGAGGTCCTGTTTTCTGTAAGACCTACAAGTTGCAATCATATAGTAGTTCATCACTGTGTATTTTTGCAAAATTGACATCTCAGAGTGCAGAGAGTAAGAGAGGTTCTACTGTTTCCTGATGATTATTTGATCTATTTCCTTACCTCAACCAGGCTCTTCAGACATGTTCTCATCCTTCTTTGTATGAATCCTCGAGTGCTCTGTTTGAAGCAGAAATAGGCATAAGATGTTAATAGGTACAATGCAATCACACTTAAAAGGGTTTTTACCTTTACATGATTTTTCACAAATGCGTAAAAGTTCAGAAGGTTCCACACAGTCTTGTCTAGCCTTTTGCCTTCAATGTGGCGCGACGAGATATCTGTGAATGCCATGATAAAAAGGTAAATATCAGGCCAACTCCAATTCCAAGATTTAGAGAATGCAGGTGAACACCAATATATGTATCTTCTGATCTTACAAGTAGATCTCTTCTCTTCTTTAATGTCTGTTTCAAATCATTACTCATGTTTAGGAGGTTCTTGGAGTCTGTTTTATTTTTCCAAAGCTGAAGTAATATTAATATTTTTCTTTTGCCTTTATCAAATGTTTCATTTATTCGAGAGAAACAGTAATTTGTGTATACGCGTGAATTGTTAATAGAAGATACCAAAAGAGACAAATCCTCCGTTTGTGCTTAAGTCTTCAATTGCTTCTCCTCTTAGCTCAGGAGGTGGAATAGGGGACCAGATGCAATGGGGTGCCTTGGCACATGCTTTTGTATTTGCAACATCCATGAGTTCCTGCTGCGGAAATTGTCAATGTCCTGGACACTTGAACAAAGTCATGCATGCTATAAAATTACAATGTCGTACATGTTATAAAATTGTGTTACCTGGAAGAAAGTTGTTGCTATAATCACATCTGTTTTCTCCTTAAAACGCATTGGGAATACTGCCGTGATTTTCTGGGGCTGTCACAAATGTAAAGTTTACATATTAAGAAGCATGAGGCTGTATTCTCTCAAACAAATCTCATATTTTTGGACGGAATTTATCTCTACATTTTTTGTACAATTATTTCTCTTCATTCAAGTTCCTTTAAATATGCCAATTTAAACCAGAGTTCCAGAGCCAATCATATAGTTGCTATTCATGTGCCATATTTTTTAACTTAGCATAATGCAGTAGCTATACGCAGTAGTTTGGAAGTATTAGATGGTGTAGTTTATAATTTGATCTAAAACATGCTTCTAGTGCCTTGTTAAAAAGTGCCTGCAACCTGTTCTTCCTTCACAGCTTCCTGAATTGGCATGAGAAAAGGTGTGTACTTTCGGTATAATTGTGAATATAATGTTTGCAATTTGTATGTTTACTGCAAGTAGAGTTTGCAATCCAAGACGGTAAGACTTTTGATGGTTTGAAGAATAATCACTCTGCAGATATTGAAGTCTGAAATGGTCTTGAAATTTGATGGTTTCGGAAAATATGTTCTCACTTTAATTTTTAATTTCTCTTCCATTTGTAGTATAATTTTGTCAGTTTTTGGAACATTGTTTTGAGTATTGCTACCTGCATGCCAAATAAACTAATTGTTTCTCAGAAAGGGCTTCAGTATTTATGGCTGCCCCATATTGCATTTTAATCCCTCTACTGATGTTCCGCCAATGAAGATCAACTACTGCCAAGGTAATGTTAACTGAGCTAGTCTTATATTGGGCAGAGCTACTTATCTGCATAGTGTGTTCATTTACTTGTCCTTAAATTTGAAATTGTATATTCAGTTATGAGGTGATTAAACAAAGTATCACATAATGTGAAGTACCTGTTTTATGACATAAAACGGCTCTCTTGGGTGATAAACAAGTTTAATTGGTTTGTACATCCCTTGAGCCACATCTTGTGAATTCACATTCATCAGCATTTCTTCCAGCTGAGAACTCAGAATTACACCTTGCACAGCAGCAATGTCTGTGATCATTTTTATAGACTCTGAAAAGAACACAGAACAACACAAATTAATGAGCACCGCTGCAGTGTGAAATGCTATCAAAGTAGTAATTGAAAGAAATTCAATTTGGTTCCACTATTGATGGCTCAGTTTATATCTTATCATCACCATAACAAGGCTCAGTTTATATCTTATCATCACCATAACAAAGTGGCAGTAGCTGACCGCTTTAATTTGTTATTGTTTTCACTTGTGGTGCCACATTTAATTGTTTATTGCCTGATCTATTATTCTGCTTCTGAGATGTTTCTAAAACACAATAAAGGGGTGGGGGGGGGGGGGGGGGGAGTT
>JAJONQ010050408.1:0-13545 GCA_036250385.1 Solanum microdontum
CATTTACATCTTGTAAGAAAAAGAGCATGGAAATATCGCATAGCATTACATCATATTGATAAGGCTATTCCAGAAATGGAAAATGCATATTTGCATACTAGTTCTAGATCTACAAAGCTCATAGTAGCTATACATGATATGAAAATGCTTAGAATACAAGAGTATTTTGAATACGAAAATGATAGAGGCATATTAAAATGACATGTTCATCATTTTAAGCCAAAAAAAGGCAGAGGTAAATAAAAATGAAATAGAATTCTTAGGAATGAGTATTTCAAAAAATGGAATACAGTTACAGACTCACATCTCTGAAAAGATAATAGAATTTCCTGACAAATTAACAACTAAACAGGAAATACAAAGATTTCTAGGATGTCTAATTATGCAGTTGAATTTATTCCGGATCTAGCAAAGAAAAGGAACTTACAACAAAAACTAATAAGAAAATCTTATATATATATATATATATATATATATACATTTTCAAACATCAGATATTAAAAAAAATGAACATATTAAATATTAAAAATCTGATTTAAAAAACTATGCGTAAAACAAAATCAATTTTGTCACGCCCCAAACTTGAGGGGCGCAACTGGCTCCTAATGCCAAAACTCAGGCCCGAGCCGACCCTACTGAACCATTTGCTACTAGCGCATGGCAGCCACACGCAATCAAGAAAACAAACAAGTATATCTCGGCTTAAAACTAAGCCCTCAGCCGGCAAGGTCCCTGTCAACTGATCTATAAAAGAAACAGCTACTCCCAAGAGATCATATAAATAAATAGCCAACTAGCACAGAAGTCCTGATTGGGCCGTCGAGGCCACCATGATATCTATACCAAAACTAAAAGCAGGTATATATCAATACAATACATCGAACAACTCACAAGTTTCAGCAAACCAACAACATAGGCCAGTATCGCCATAATGTAGCTATACACCCCACACACTAGTCTGCAAGCCTCTAAGAGTAGTAAAGATTAGCAGGACAGGGCCCCAGCCTACCCATAAAGATATATACAACAAAAGGTAACAAACCTCCCAACTCTGGCAGCTACGGAGGAAAGGGGCTAGCCAACCGGATAAAAGTCAATCCTGCTATTGAGGAGGTCTACTCAGTCATCTGTCAGGACCTGCATATATGAATGCAGCACCCCCAATGCAATGGGGCATCAGTACAAAATAATGTATAAAGTATGAAAGGCAATAGACTTTGATGAGGTATCCTGATATACTGGAATAATCTGATAAATAAATCAAGGATAAGATAAGTGTACTGACCTACTCCTAAATCTAAAATTATCAAAAATAATAAACAACAACGTAACCAACCCCCATAAGCTTGGCAGGTACAAACAGCACACAAGACCACCTACTCAGGTCCCCCATAAGCCCGGAAGGTGCCAATCAACCTATATACCCCTATCGGTAGTCCCCTAGCCCCGTAGGCAGTCACATATCCCTCTTAGGCATTAATATAGCCCCGTAGGCAAGACATAACTCTCTTAGGCATCAACATATCTTATAGACAATTCATATCCCTCTTAGGCAACAACATAGCCCCGTAGGAAGCACATAGCCTTCTTAGGCGTCAATATAGCCTTGTAGGCAACTCATAGCCCTTGTAGGCATCAATATAGCCCCGTAGGCAACTCATAGCCCTTTTAGGCATCCATATAGCCCTGTAGGCAGAACATAGCCCTTCTAGGAATAAATCACATTCCTGCAGCTAACCACAATAGCCCCTAGGGCAACACTAACAATCCAATCGCTAAAAGCGAGCAATTTAGTTATAAGCAACCTATATAAATAGCCTCTAAGTCGTGTCCAACATAGGGACGCTACTAACTGAATAAGAATCCCGACAAGGGAGGATTATATCAACTCGAGCAGCCAACAACCAACAATCACGGCTACAAGTATATCAAGGATAACAACCCAAATACATTACTTCTAAGTTTTAAGGAAACATGCCGTAAGTAGGGAATAGCCTTAACATACCTTTTTCGCTGAATTCACGTGTCCTAATAACTTTAATCACAACCTCCCCTTGATACTACAACAAGGCAGGATCATAATCAACACAAAAGAATAGAAAATACAACGAAAATCCGATAAAAGATATGTATTTCCATCGCAAATTGCTATTTGTGACTTATCAAAGCTAGAGTCGATGAAAGAAGGGTCTTACCTTGATTATAAGTTTGTAATACACCTCAGAACTTTAAAATATACTCAAACCCATGTTGTCCACACACCAAAGTACGATATGCTACGAAATCTATAAAACAAATTATACCATGTTGACGACCTCAACGCGTAGAACAACTTTTGTCAAGGACTTAAGTCACGAAAATCAGTAACTTGGCTTGTCCTAGAAGTGGGTTTTATAGGTTTTGTGAGTTTTCTAGTTCTTCACTAAGGACAATGAAGGAAAAATTAAGAAAAGTCGAAGAAGATGATATATATAAAGTTCCACCGACCTAGGGGACCCACCTCACCTGCCTGCTTGCGCAGTCTTGCGAAAATACGAATATCTCTCCATTCTGAAGTCGTATGAACAAATGGATTGATGCGTTGGAAAATAAACTCATAGACCTTCGATTTCATAGGTCGCGGGGACCATAAATCTTAATATATTGGGTGAAAACGTCTGAGACATTTGAGCCAAATTTCATACAAATCTTTAAAAAAAGAATTTACTTTAACTTTCGCCAACTTTTATTTTGCCACTTACCTAACTTCAAAACTTGAGATACAATACTTGAACACTTAAAATATCACATAACACATCATTCTTAATTTATTACCCACCCTCCTGGTCTTTCCACGAAAATACGAGTCAATTTATACGTTTCGAAAAGTCGGGGTGTTACATCCATCCCCCCTTAGAAACATTCGTCCTCGAATGAAAAATCTGAGTCACACGGTTCAGTCCTTAGGAGTTACCAAAATTTAGGTAGTGTATCCTTTGTAGATGTCACTATCCAAGAACCTGAAATGCAAAATTTCTAACCTAGGCGTCTCACATGATGACATAAATACCTAAGCACTATAGCTCCACCATAACAATGCAAACAAATATACAACGACAACCACAATAATAATAAGCAATAATATATATGTATATATATAAAATCAAATACATATCTTACCTTACTGCCCTAATATAAATTGATATGCCATCACCCTAGGGTATGAAACAAGTGAGGATATTTGGACCTCATGCCATCCTCAGCTTCCCAGGTCACCTCTTCTCTATTCTTGTTTCTCCACAATACTTTAACCAAAGCCACCTCTTTGGTCCTCAATTTACGGACCTGCCGATCTAAAATGGCAACTGGAGTTTCCTCGTAGGACAATTCCTCTGTGATCTGAACATCTTCAACTAGGACAACCCGAGAAGGGTCTCTTACGCACTTTTGTAGAATCGATACATGGAAAATTGGATGAACAAATTTTAGCCCCGAAGGCAATTCTAACTCATAAGCCATTTGTCCTACCCTTCGAAGGATCTGGTATGACCCAATGAATCTTGGACTAAGCTTTCCCTTTTTGCCAAATCGCATAACACCCTTCATAGGCGAGACTTTTACGAATACCTAGTCATCAACACAAAACTCAAAGTCCCTTCATCGCACATCTGAGTATGACTTCTTTCGGCTTTGAGCTGTTAGAAACCTCTCCCGAATGAGCTTAACTTGCTCCACTGTCTGCTGTACTAAGTCGGGTCCAATCAACCCTGACTCACCTACCTCGAACCATCCAATGGGGGATCTACATTTTCTCCCATACAAAGCCTCATAAGGTGCCATCTCGATGTTGGATTGATAACTATTATTGTATGCGAACTCTATAAGAGGCAAGTGGTCATCCCAACTTCCCTTGAAGTCTAGCACGCACGCCCGTAACATATCTTCGAGTGTCAAAATTGTGCGCTCAACATGGCCATATGTCTGATGGTGAAAGGCTGTACTAAGATTAACTTGTGTCCCCAATCATTTCTGGATGGACTTCCAGAAGTTGGTAGAGAATTGTGCTCCTCTATCAGAGATAATAGATACTGGGACACCGTGTAGCCTAAAAATCTCCCTAATATAGAACCCTACATAGTCTTTGGCCGTAAAAGTAGCCCCGATTGATAAGAAGTGGGCTGATTTTGTTAGTTTATCAACAATTACCCAAATAGAGTCAAACTTGCGACGCGATCGAGGTAACATGTGTATCGATTATCGCCAGCTGAACAGGGTCACCATAAAGAATAAGTATCCCCTTATGAGAATTGATGATCTATTTGACCAATTTTAGGGTGCCACTTGTTTCTCTAAGATAGACCTCTGATCTTGCTATAATCAGTTGTAAGTAAGAGAAAGCGACATCCAGAAAACAACATTTAAAACCCATAATGTATAACACCGCGGGTTCGAAACAAGGAAAAATAGCAGTTTTAGGAAAGTTGCAGGTGCCATCCACGATGGCCAACCATAACTTGTGGGTCGAGCCACGAGTCGCAGGTAGGCCCGTGGAAGAGGCCACCAAATTTTGTCCAGGCCAG
This sequence comes from Solanum microdontum, assembly GCA_036250385.1. Lineage (NCBI taxonomy): Eukaryota > Viridiplantae > Streptophyta > Magnoliopsida > Solanales > Solanaceae > Solanum > Solanum microdontum. The sequence goes on from JAJONQ010050408.1 coordinate 4,560, forward strand.
GACCACGACCAAGACCTACGGACCGTAGGTGGGACCACAATCTGTGGATCCGCGGGTCCAAGAAAGTCTCTATGAAGGCACGACAGAGTGTAGGACGGACCGTAGGTGTATCCACGGTCTGTCTGTTGGGGTTTTGTGGTTCACGAGCTGGAAGTTATTTTAGGGGCATATGGGTCTTTTACAGTTTTAATTAAATTGAAGTGGTGTCATTTTACCCAAGCCTAGACCACCTATATAAGTATTTTAGACCCCCTAAATTCACTCATCTTAAGTCATTCTCTCAATTCCCAAAAGAAAACCCAAAACTCTCTCTCAAATATTCTCTCTCTAGAAGGTGGAAAAAGAAGGAAGAGATTGAAGCTAGGTTAAGTCTCTTCAAGTTTTTGGTGGGCTTTGTGACTAAGGTATGATGGTGTTTCATCCATGTGATCCTTTCTGCCATGGAGTCCCCTAGAATTCCCTAATTGTGAAGTCTAAATCCCTAGTTCTAGTAGGGTTTCTTCCAATGTTGTGGGTTACGATAAAAGTTGATCCAATTGAGTGGATTACAATTTTCTATGATTGAATTGATAGAATTACATGTTTTAAGGATGAAATTACATGTACCCATGCCTATCCTATGAATTTAGGGTAGAATTGATATAGTTGGGTTTGATGCCATGAGTGGGAAACTCTATGGGTTAGATGTATCCTTATAGAATTTATGATTAGAATGGCTTGAAATTGAAACATAGATGATGATCCTGAGATGTAGTGCTTTGAGAGTAAAGGCCAAACTATGAATTGTTGATTGTTGGTGTTGTAGTATGGAAGGGATACTTCCTACAATGAATTGCTAAGCATGATTGAATGAATGTGAACGGTTTACTCACATGAATGATTCTAGGTTGAAATAATTGCTAACCTAAAATGAATCTAGACTAAAGGACTATGTAAATGATGAGGCTAGAGGTGACTACCCTTGACTTCCATATGATAAGGATATGAGGTGATCCCCATACTCCTTAGAATTGAACAAGATGTGATTCCCCATGTTCCTATTGTGATTAATGGAAATGGAGGCGAGTACCCATGATCCTTATGAAATGATGTGGAGGCGAGTACTCGTGTCATATGATGTGATTGTTGAGGTGAGTACCCATGATCTTAAAGTAAGTAAGACAAGAGGCGAATACCCATTAGCCTTTATAAGTTAGGCAAAAAGGCGAATCCCCATGTCTTTAAAAGTAAGTATGAATAATATGATTATGATATGAAGATTATTAACTTGGAGTGTTGCTAGATATGCCTTCCATGATGTTTTTTTGACTAGAGGCGGATGACCTAAGTCTTGGCTAAGGATGAGTGAGGTTAATTAAGGAGGTATTCCTCTTTCATTATGATGTTTTATATGTATTGATTATGCCTTATGTCTTATGTTGACTAATGCTTATGTTTATGTTGTTTATGCAAGCTATCATATTTAGTACATGTTTGTACTAACACATACTCTTGCCTACATTTCTTATCAAAATGTTGGGTCCGGCGACATTGATTCTCACACTCGTGGCTAGGTTCATAGTTGATCAAGAAGTGAAGATTTGGTGAGTCCTCATAGCATTCGAGGATTGGACCACCCCTTTTCGTTCATGTCTTTCATTTCATGTTGGACTATTGTATGAGTTGTGTTCCAGGATTTTATCTTTTATGTTAGATGGTTTGAGACTATGATGCTAAACTTCTGCTCGTTTTATAGAAGATTCTGATTGTATTGAAATGTTTTATATTTCCGTGCCAATTTCTATTACTTTATGTTATGATATGCTAAGTGGCTTGTATAAGGCCTCTCAGGGTCTAATACGCCTTGTTATATCTAGGGGGTACCCTGGGTTGTGACAAACTTGGTATCAGAACACAAGGTTTAGAATGGTTCTAGGATGTCTCAAGCCACTTCTAGAAGAGTCTTGTTCATAAGTATAAAGTGCACCACATTTGTGAACGAAAGGCTATTAGATGTTTAGGAAATCTCACTTCTTCATTTCTCTAAGTCGTGTCATGGAGTTTAACTCTATAAGGTCTTTCTCTAAATCCTTACTCGATGGTTTTCAGGATATGACTACTAGAAGGGCTAATGCTAGAAGGACTGAGGGAGACAATATGGGTTAAGAAGTTCCTCCCCAAGCTCCTCCTCAAGCTCCAATTGATCATTTGACTTACAATGTGAGAAATGCAGAGTTTAGGTTGGATTTCCAAGTGTTGGCTTAAGACGTGACCTCTCAATCCAATAGAGAGGTGGTAGCCCCCGTGAACCCAAATGTGGGTACGACGGAGTTGAGTGAGGGACCTTACAAGGATGAACCCTTTAGAATTTTATGGCTCCAAAGTTGAGGAAGATCCTCAAGAGTTTATCAATGAGGTCTAAAAGATACTTGCTATTATGGGAGTGACTCCGGTAGAGAAGGTGCAATTGGCCGCTTATCAACTCAAAGGGGTTGCTCAGATTTGGTTCAATCAATGGAAGGAGGCAAGGCCAGAAGGAGCAGGTCCCATAGAATGGGAAAGGTTCAAAAGTGCTTTTCTTGATCGATCTCTCCCTCTTGAGATGAGAGAGGCCAAGAGGCTTGAGTTCATTAATCTTAGGAAAGGAAATATGGGTGTGAGGGAGTATGCTTTGAGGTCACACAATTGTCCAAATTGCTCCTTCTATTGTGGTGAATCGTAGGGCTAAGATGAGTAAGTTTGTATCGGGTGTGTTTGACATGGTAGTCAAAGAGTGCCGCACTGCTATGCTTGTCCATGAAATGGACATTTCTCGCCTTATGGTGGACGCCCAACAAATAGAAGAGGAAAAGCTCAAGGAAAGATCTAGGGAGGAAAAAAGAGCTAGAGTGGATGATGGCAACTTTGCACATTCTAGGTCCGGTGGACGGGGTCGTATAAGGTTCCGGTAAAAGTTCTTTTGGTAAGGTTCTACAAATTCTCCTCCAAGGCCTAGTAATGAAAGAATGTCTAACCCTAAACCTCAAGGAGATGATGGTAGGTCTTTGATACCTACTTGTGCTAAATGTGGAAGAAATCATGAAAGGAAGTGTCTAGCGGGATCTAATGCTTGCTTTGGGTGTGGTAAAATGGATCATAAAATAAAGAATTGCCCTTCGGTTACTAGAAATGAGGGAGACACTCGTTGTAGGACTCAATCCTACCCTTCATCCGGTCCAAGTGGCTTGGGTGGGAATGCTCCTAAGCAAAACCGTTTCTATGCACTCCAAACTAGAGGTGATTAAGAGAGTTCCCCGTATGTGGTGACCGGTATGTTAAAAGTATTTCAATTTGATGTGTATGTTTTTCTTGATCCCGGTGCTACTTTGTCCTTTGTGACGCCCTTAGTGGCTATGAGATTTGATATGCTTCCCGATGTATTGTTAGAACCTATTTCTGTTTCTACCCCAGTTGGTGATTTTGTGGTGGCTAAGAGACTCTATAGAAGATGTCCCGTTTCCTTATCCCATAGAGTCACTCTAATAGATTTGGTAGAACTTGATATGATAGACTTTGGTGTTATCTTGGATATGGATTAGTTGCATTCTTGTTATGCCTCTATTGATTGTGGGACTAGAATAGTCAAGTTTCAGTTTCCAAATGAGTCTGTCCTTGAGTGGAAAGGGGGAAATTCTATGCCTAGAGGTCAATTTGTTTCTTACCTTAAAGCTAGGAAAATGATTTTTAAGGGTTGTATCTATCATATAGTGAGGGTGAGGGATGTGGAGTCCGAAAACCCTATTCTTGAGTCGGTCCCCGTGGTTAAAGAGTTTCCGAAAGTATTCCTCGATGACTTACCCGGTATTCCTCCCGAAAAGGAAATAGAGTTTGGAGTTTCCCTTCTCCCTGATACACAACCTCTTTCTATTCCTCCTTATAGAATGGCCCGACAGAACTTAATGAGTTAAAGGATCAGTTGAGGGATTTATTGGATAAGGGTTTCGTCCGACCTAGTATCTCTCCATGGGGTGCTCCAGTGTTGTTTATTAGGAAGAAGGATGGTTCACTCCGTATATGTACTGATTATCGGCAATTGAACAAAGTGACCATTAAGAAGAAGTGTCCTCTTCCAAGAATAGATGATTTATTTGATCAACTTCAAGGGGCAAGCTGTTTCTCTAAGATTGATCTCTGGTCGGGTTATCACCAATTGAGAGTGAAGAAAGAAGTTATTCCAAAAATGGCTTTAAGAACTCGATATGGTCATTATGAGTTTCTGGTGATGTCTTTTGGTTTGACTAATGCTCCGGCGACATTAATGGATTTGATGAATAGGATGTTTAGACAATACCTTGATATGTTCGTAATTTTGTTTATCGATGATATTTTGATTTATTCGAGGAGTGAGAATGAGCATATTGATCATTTGAGGATTGTATTGCAAATTCTCAAGGACCAACAACTTTATGCAAAGTTTAGCAACTGTGAATTGTGGTTGAGGTCCGTAGCTTTTCTTGGCCAGATAGTTTCAAGCAAGGGTATAGAGGTAGATCCAAAAAAGACGGATGCGGTCAAGAGTTGGCCTAGACCTCTATCGCCGACCAATATTAGAAGTTTCTTGGGTTTGGCCGGTTATTATATAAGATTTTTTGAGGGGTTTTCTACAGTTTCCTCTCCATTGACGGCTTTGACTCACAAGAAGGACAAGTTTATATAGTCGGATACTGATGTTTATCGTGACCAACGCCACTAAGCTATAGTACAAGTGTCTACGATTGTCGATAATATAGTAACTCAACCAAGGGTTGAGGTCGTATCCCAAGGGAATGGTAGTGAAAATAGTAGTTAGGCTAGAATTTTGTTCTAGTTAGCTATAGTTTGAGAAACTATTGAATAAAAACAAAGTAAATTCAAGTGGGTGACACAAAAGTGTCAAATATCAAAGGGGGTTTTGTCACAAGTAGCTGAAACAACAAAAACAAAGAGAAAATAAAGTATGGGGAGAAGTTCTTGGGGTGTGCCCGCAATTTATATTGATATAAATCGTTGGGTACATGCTTTCGATAGGAAATTTGCAAGATAATAGTGACTAGGCTAAGCTTTAGATGAAAATAAGTTCCCTCTCGGACACCCATTTTCCGCATGAAGGCCAGTCTACGCCTTACCCCACTCACTCTCTCAAGCTGAGTGTTAGGAAATGGGACTAGGGCTCACCCTCTCGGGCTAAACCTCATGTTGACCCACTCCTTAGGCCATCAGTCTAGCGGTGTTGGTTTCGCGACCTCTCTCTCTCGCAAGCCGAAAACACATGGGTGATTTTGTATTTGCAACTACAAACCCATTAAATTAAACCACCACCACTAGGTGAAATCACCATTAAAATACATCGAAACTATCAGCAAGCAAGACCCAACAATAATATCAACACATATTTGCTAAATCACACCCCAAGAATGAGGGTTTTTAGCCACATATCATGAAATAACAAATTACACCTAAAATGATAATGAAATCAAATGGGTATAAGAATTAAACCTAGATTTAAGCAAAGGAAGAAGAATGGAGAAGACCACTTCCAACTTGGGGAAGATGAACTCCTTCTTTCTTCAAGTCTTCCTAAACCCTCTCCAAACTTGAGAGAAATACCAGAAAGATAATATTCTAAAGTAAAAATTACAATAATGTTAGATCCCTAAAAATAATAACTAAGGCTAGTATTTATAGTTTTTAGATTTAGTGCTGCGGTGGACTGATTGGCGAGGTTAGTGGGAATCGCCGATCGACTCGGCAATTCACCCATCATCTGGTTCATTGCCTTCTGTGCTTGCCTACAACATCTCTGCATCCTGGACCATTGGGCGATATTGTACTTCTTCACGGAATTGTTCGGGGATGCGCCACCTGTTCCATTTAACCACCGATTTGATCCTCTTCCTTCTAGGTTCCGCATACTGGAACAAAGGGCGAAGTACGTCCCTTCGGCGATTCGCCAAGTGTGCTTGGCGATGCTCAGGCTACAGTTTCTTCATTCTTTTCAGCCTTTTTGTTCCTCTTTGTGCCTAAGTGTCTATGCTTCCACTCAAACATCAAATATCTGAAACTTAAGAGTTTTTATCAGATATTTAGACTAAATAAGCATTTGAGGACACTAATTCTATTAAAATAAAGCCCTAAATGAGTCCAATTTGTGGACTCATCAACAACCCCAACTTAAACTTTTGCTTGTCCTCGAGTAAAACTAAAGTTCAGCAGTTCAAATGGGATGTCTCAAATAGTGCTACACAAGACTAAATCATGAACATACACAGCAAGACTCAAATTACTCATGCAAAGATCAATTTTGTACTGAAAGATTCAAGTTGTGACACACCATTACCAAAGATTCTCATGCTCGCAATACTTGCTACTTGTGCAACTTCAAGCTCAACAAAAAGTATCTAAATGCCCTCACATAAAGAATGATTCCATTCTCACACACAGAGGTTAATCAATTCAAGATTAGGAATCAGATGTAACGCTCACACTCAAAAAGAGGAACACAATGCATGTTTTCACCCATAGGCTTGTCCTTATTTTCCAATCGATCTTTGGTTCGGCTCACTCAAGATCAAAAAAGGTCTTTCTAAGGCATGTAATGGGGCTGAGTGCAAAGGTATGGTCATTTAGGCTCAGTGACTTTTTCCTCATGAGATGTGGTATTCTCAAGGCATTCCCTTCTTTTTCTTTATCAATTATTTTTCTAGTGCTTCTAAGCCATCTTTTTATTCACCTCCATGGATTGCTTGGAAACCCGATTTCCTTTGTACTTTATTCCACACAATTTTTTTGAAGGGGTTCCATTTTTATGCAATACCATGGGTTAAAAGGGGGACTTTTCTTGTACTTCTTGACTTCTCATTTTCCTTTTCACCACACCCCTAACTTAGGCTTTTGTCCTAAGTTGGCTATTCGCTAAACCACAAATCAAAAGGATTATAAGTAGTGGGTAAAGTAAGGTCTAAGGTTTCTCAAGGATCTTCCAAAGAAAGGTAAGGCTCAAAGGGTGTTGAAAAGAGTTTCACACGCTCACGGGTAGGCCACAAAATAGGTATATGTCAAATTTGGCTCACACTTTTTAAAGTTGCCTAAGATCATCTCAAGAGGACACCTTTCTAAATCAATCAGACTAACGGGGTAAATTCTGGGTTTATTCATGCATGGTTAAAAGTAAGCTCATCACACAAGGCATCGACACTTAAGTCAAACAAGACTACACACTTTCGCTAGTGTGCAAGGGTCATTACAAGAGAATCAATTTGAGAAATGGCTAATCACAACGAGATGCAAATAGTTCATATATTGTCTATGCAATTTCATTTGTTCTCGTCGTAGCCGCACATTCATGTTTGTTCGATTGAGAGCATTATTCAAGTCATCGGTATTGATCGAAATTGAGATTTGAATTTGTACAAGAACGACCACTTTCAACAGAAGAGGTGGTGAAAATTTTCAAAAAATAAATATTTTTTGGAAAGGTCAAAATTATTTTTCAATTAAACCCAAAAGAGAGCCATAAGCTCAAACAATCGCAAAGCAGTTTTTAAAAACACAATTAAAAACAAACAACCCCAATGTACACCAAAACACTAGTATCCGAAACAAGCAAAACAAGATAGGCCTCACCCCACTACAAATAAAAACATTTTTCCTCAAATGCAAATAACAACAAAAAAAAAATCATTGCAAATGAGTACAAAATTGCTAAAAATAAATTCGGGGTTTGGAAAACCAACCTTAGATGTCGATTAAAATACTTTTGAAATGCTAGGCGGTAATGTAATCCACTCCAAGCACTAATTATCGACTACAATACTAAAGGCAAGAAACAATCTAGAAAATATTACCTTGATGTGAAGGTTTGAAGTTTAAAAGGAGGGAGAGTGGGAAAATTAAAAAATTCTGAGATTTTTGGCACTTTATAAACGATCAGTTCTTGTCCATTTGGCGATGTTAGTCAACTCGCCAACCCACTCAACGATCCGCCGAGTGGTCATTTATTTCGCCCTTTCTTCAAAATCTTCAATTTTCTGGGGGTGAGATTGGCGGTCTGTATCAAGATCGCCAAGCAGGTTGGGGATGTGCCGAGCTATTTTTTGAGTTCGCCATGTTTTACAGGCTCCGTACAACTCTTGTATTGAGCAAAACAGCGAATCCATTCGGGCTCGATGACCTATTTAGCGACTCGCGGAATGGACTTTCTGCTCAACAACTTGAGATTTTTCACACTTTCCTCGTTTATTTGCAACATCAACACACCATTATTTATAAAAGTAAAATCATAAATTTACAACCTTGGGTTGCCTCCCAAGAAGCACCTTATTTAACGTCGTGGCACGACGAAACTCCTCACTCAAGTTCAATTAGTGAGGTTTGCCTCATTTTCATGAGGCCACCCCTCTTTTGGCTCTAGGTAGATGACCTACATACACAAACAATAAACAAAGAAAAACAAAACAAAAAGTAACATTAGTAAAATCTACACTAAAAAGAACAAAAACTCTAGGAGAACTACATCTTCACCTAACACCACTCCCCGGCAGTGGCACGCCATTTTGATGCTTATCGTGACCAACGACACTAACCTACAGTACGAATGTCTATGATTGTTGATAATATAGTAACTCAACCAAGGGTTAGGGTCGTGTCCCAAGGGAGTGGTAGTGAAAATAGTAGTTAGGCTAGAATTTTGTTCTAGTTAATTGTAGTTTGCGAAATTATCGAATAAAAACAAAGTAAATTCAAGTGGGTGATACCAAAGTTTCAAATATCAAAGGGGGTTTTGTCATAGGTAGCTAAAACAACAAAAATAAAGAGAAAATCAAGTATGGGGAGAAGTTCTTGGTGTGTGACCGCAATTTATATTGATATAAATCGTTGGGTACATGCTTTCGATAGGAAATTTGCAAGATAATAGTGACTAGACTAAGCTTTAGATGGAAATAAGTTCCCTCTCGGGCAACTTACCCCGTTTCAAATGGGTTCCTCTCGG
>JAJONQ010050409.1:0-15842 GCA_036250385.1 Solanum microdontum
CATGAGCTAGAAGTTACGACTGATCAAAGTTGGCCAAAAACTCACCTTTTCCATACTTAGCCAAAATTTTCCAGATTTTCAAATCCTTTCCAAAAAAATGAAAATTTCCAATTCTAAGCCTCTTCAATTATTTCACATTGCCGGATGTTACACAGACAGCCCATAATCTCTGGGTACCTGTCAATGACCCTATCAGTTGACAACCTTTTTTTTTCTATGATTTTCCTCAGCCCCCCAGTCTTTAGTCTGTTCATAGACTTGGGAGGAGGACCATGTACTGGTGGTGCTAGGACCACTACCTGTGCTGTAACTGAAGGAGGAGTGGTGGTGGGTTGAGGATTCCTGATCCTAGATGGATCGTTCATCCTTTTGGATGTAGGTTAGCCCTCTGTGCTGCTCCTGGTGCTCACCCTCACTCTCAGAAGTAGTGAGTTGAGTGGCGTAGACACCATCACTATCAGAGATGGCCTCCGGTGACACAAGCGCCTTTCCTTTACCTCTTCCTTTCACACCAGATGTGGGAAGTTTGGTTGCCTTAGCCATGGATGTAGTGGAATCCTCATTGATAGATATCCCCTTAGCCTTCTTACGGGTTGACATGTTTCTACCGCCAATTTTTGGCCTTACCATGTCTGCAAAAATATCAGGAAAAGTTAGAAACAATTCAAGCAAAAGCACAGAAAAACAGTTGCAAACAGACTTGTTGAATCAGTCGGTGAGTCGCCGAATCTCTTTGGCGAGCTAGGTTGGGCTAGCCGAAAGGATTGGCTCAAAAATCTGAGAAAATTTTGGCATGTCGGCGATGGAAAGGACTTTCGGTGAATCACCGATAGCATTTGGTGAGTAGGAACTAGCCCGCCGAAAGTTACACTGCAATTAAGGGTCAGGGGCGCAGACAAAGGGCTATCAAGAAGGACTTTCGACGAGTTGTCGAGTGCATTCGGCGACCTCAAGCTTCTCGCTAAAAGTTACAGAACCAAACTTCACATTTAGCATGAAATTAGAGGCGAGATGGAGAACTTTAGTAAACCGTCGAGTGGTTCGGCGTGCTCGACCCAACTCGCCAAACAACACAACGTGCCTACTTTCAACCCAACTTACAAAAGAGTAACCAAGGGAAACTTATTTTATATAAAATTCTATACAACACCAGCAGAGATACTATATGAGGAAATAAAACCTCCGATCCAAGTTGTACAGATAGGTTTGACAAAAGATATGATAATACCAAAAGATATCGGACATCAATCAGAGATACAAAAAATTGAGATACCCAGTTTTTATGCTAATAAGAGAATAATTGGTATATCAACTATCATCCAGGAGTTAGCTAATAATTATTTAAACGAAAATGCTATATGGAGTTATTATTCTAAAGATCAGTTAATGATTTATTCCAATTCAAGAGAGCTAAGAAAAGCGGATATGGATGAAGTCCAGCGATGGATTTTATCATTACTTACACCAGAAGAACGACCTACAACACGAACACTAAAGACAGGATTTATTTCAGCAGAGTTATTAACTAGGTACTGCAAGTTAATAGGACATAAGTACCCTGATCATATATGTTCAAAATGTAATGGCAAAGATAATATAATTCCAGATGTCCAACTGGAATGATCAACAGGAAGATGAATTAAACTCCGCAGCCCCGGAAAACAAAATCAAAACATGCTTTTCTCAAATTAAAATAAGACCCATTACTCCCATGCCCCCGGGATACTTAGACTTCTACCAGTTTGACCAAATTTGGCCATCTGACGACTTTTGCCCTTAGGAATGACATCAACAGCTCCATTATTACGCAAAATATGTCATTTGGCACAAACGCAGTCTACTTAGACTTCACCCGACTAAACCCAACAACATGCACGCACAACCCCACAAAGTTTAACCAATTTTAAGGCACAAAATCACAGGAATTCAACAACAAAGGCATTACGGGCAACAAAATCAAATTAAACTAGGCACACAAGTATACAACCAAAAAATCCAACATCGGAGAGACCCAACACACATCACTAAGATAAAATTCAATTGCATAAGAGTACAAATTGCCAAAAAGAGGATTCGGGGTTCGGAAAATCAACCTTAGATGCCGATTAAACAAGTTCAAATGCTAGGTGGCAAAGAAATCCACTCCGAAACACACAATCAATGACTCAAACAATATAGATAATATTTTTCGGGTGTGAGTTTGGGAAGACTAAAAGTGAGGCAAAGTTAAAGATCTTGAAAGTTTAAACATTTGGCCTTTAAAAATAGTCCAGTTCTCCCCCATTCGGCGACATTAGTATTGCTCGCCAACCCACTCGGTGACACGCTGAGTAGGCACTTAGCTCGCTGAGTTTTACAGAACCTCCAGTTAATGTGGCGGTCCAAACGGCAGACTAAGTCGTGATCGCCGGCCTAGTCGGCCATTTGCCAATCAGCTCCTGGGCTCATTGAGTTTTACAGAGTCCAATGTCAAATTGTCTTGAGTCCAACGGAGGTCTAGATCAGGCTCGCTGACCTCTTCGGTGATGCCCCGACTAGACTCTTAGCTTGCCAATCTCTACCTTTCTAACACTTTCTACACTTCAACCTACACGATCAATACACCATTATTTCTAAAACAAAAGTAAAATGATAAACACTTGGGTTGCCTCCCAAGAATCGCTTTAGTTAACGTCGTGGCACGACGCAAGTCCCCACTTAAGTTCCATTAGTGGGGTTTGCCTCATTTTCATAAGGCAACCCCTCTTCTGGCTCTGGGAAGAGGTGAGGCAGTACTTGGTCCATTTGGGACCCTAGTAACTGAATGAGCATGGAATGAGAGGTTGTCATCTAGTTCAGCATCAAGACATTGTCTCTTAACTCCTCCAACACTTTATCGTGCTTTTCGACTTTGTGTAGAATGAGTAACAGGACCTCTTCAATTTGCCCACTCTCTTGTTTTTTTATCTTTTGATGCTCGTGAGGGGGGATGTACATGTCCTTCATCTTGGACACTACCTCTAATTCCATGACTTTCTTTGCCAAGACATCCAGCTGGGTTAACAATGTGGCCAATTCTTGGTCTTTTTATTTCTCCTTGTTGGTCTTGGACATGTTGTCAAGGAGTTGGGATGCTTTAGGATAAGGTAGTTGGATGAGACCACCTGGATAAATTTGGTCAGCCACTATTCTATTTTCGGGGCCAAGACCCCGGTAGAAGCATTCCAGAATCATTTTATCTGGAATTCCATGAGTGGGCCATTGCTGCAATAGGGTCTTAAATGCTTGCCACAACTCATAAATGGTTTCACCCTCCAATTGCTTGAAGTTTAGGATGTTATCCCTAAAACTCATCAATCTCAAAGGAGGGTGATCCATTGGGTCACTGTTGCTACCAGATATGCTCCAATTCTCTGTTCAAAACTGCAACACACAAACCAAAACTAAAAATTAAGTAAGTTCAACTATGACTATCAAGAACAAAATTTAACTTAACTATAGAATCTTAAACAACACCACTCCCTGGCAGCGGTGCCACTATGATATCACGTATCAAGACACTTTATCCAATACTAAGTGCCAGCGATCGTTAGTCAGTAATATAACCCAACTGAATGAGTTGTGGTTGAATCCCACAGGGAGTGGTACGTGCTTACGATTCAAGATCCAAGTGCAAATATGTCAACTCAATCATAAGTAAAACTATTTACAAATAAAAGAATGCTTCAAGTTAAGAGGTGACACAAGTATCAAATAACAGGGGGGTTTGAATTGTAATTATCAAGTACAACAGCAGCAAACAACACTAAGGAACAAGTAAAAAGACATGTCACTAGAATGTGATTGGATTATAGGCTAAAGTAGACAAATAGGTAATTGCAACTGATAGTGAATAATTGTAAATCAGTGAATAAGCTAGACTTTAGTGGACATAAACTTTCTCTCAAACAATTTACCCCGAATCAAATTGGTGTCTCTCGAACACCAATAAGCAGCAATTAAGAACAACCTACGCCTTAGTCCATTCATTCTCTCGAGCTGAATGTGTGGAAAAGGGTTTATGATTCACTCTCTCAAGCAGAACCCATGACAACCCAATACCCACAGACCATCAATTCAACAATCTTAGTTTTAAAACCTCTCTCGAGAGCAAGCCAAAAACACGAAGGTAGAGTTCCATTAAAAACTACAACCCTTTAGATTAAGCCACAATTACTGAATGAAATCACTTATAAACATCATTTAAACTATCAATTAACAATACCATCAGCTAAATCAACCCATAATCACATAATCACACCCCAAGAATTGGGATTTTAACTAGACATCATGAAAAGATAAAATTCGTTACCAAATTGTGTTTCCATCAACTGGGTAAGATTAATTTCATCTTTACAAAGTTCTAGATTGAAGAATCTCAAAGACCCACTTCCAATTTCTCAAAAATGGAAATCTTTAAATCTTCAAAGCAAAGTAAATATTGTCTCAATACTCTCAATTCTAAGCTCTCTACTTCAAAAAATGATAATTATGATTCTATAATGAAACTTAGATACTAAACTTAGAATTTAAAAATGTATTTATAGTCGCCAAAAATGTGTCGCGAAGGACCATTCGGCGCAATAAGTCAGGATCGCCGATCCACTCAGTGATCAGCCCTTTGGTCAATTTCATCGCCTTTTTGCTTTGTCCTTCAGCATCTTCAAGTTCTGTACCTTTGGGCGTTAAAGAACTGCATCGCGGAACCATGTGGCCACTCGCCGACTGCTCCTTTTTATCCCGACTTGATTTTCCCCTTCAGGGCTAGGCACACAGGAACTTTAGGCGAGATCTTGGCCATTCGGCGACTCGCCCAATGGGTTAGGCGATCATCAGCCCTTCCATACCTCGTTCTTTCAGCTGCCTTGTTCCTTATTGCTCATTAGTGTCCATGTTTTGTTCCTCAAACCAAATACCTAAAAATCAAGGATTTGCATCAGTTATTGGCACAAAATATGCAGTTGAGGACATTAAATCTATTAAAATAAAGCCCTAAATGAGTCCAATCACATCCCCGGCAACACTACCATTTTGATTGCACGTATCAGGAAACCCCATCCAATACTAAGTGCCAACGATCATTAGTCAGTAATATAAACCAACTAAGTGAGTTGAGGTCGAATCCCATAGGGACTGGTACGTATTTGAGAATTAATAGAAAAGTATGAATATGTACAAGTCAATCATAGGTGAAAAGATTTACGAATAAAAGCATGGTTCATGTTTGGGGTGACATAACTGTCAAATAACAGGGGGTTTTTGGTTTCAACTATCAGCTACAACAGCAAAAAACACGAAAATAACAAGTATAGAGATGGGATCTTGGGATGTGATTGTATTATGGGCTAAGGTAGAAAAATGGGTGATAACAATTAATAGTAGTAAATCAGTGAATATGCTAGACTTTATTGGGATAAAGTTTCGCTCGAACAATTTACCTCAAATCAAATTTGTTTCTCTCGAACACCAATAAGAAGCAATTAAAAATAGCCTACACTTTAGTCCATTCACTCTCTCGAGTTAAATGTGTGGAAAAGGGTTTAGGATTCACTCTCTGAAGATGAACCCATGAAAACCCAATACCCACAAACCATCAAATCAGTAATCTTGGTTTTAAAACCTCTCCCTCGAGTAAGCCAAAAAGACAAATGTAGAGTTGCATTTACAAATACAACTCTTTAGATTAAGCCATAATCACTGAATGAAATCACTTTTAAACAACATTTAAACTATCAATTAACAATATCAGCAGCTAAATCAACCTATAATAACATAATCACACCCTAAGAATTGGGGTTTTAACTAGACATCATAAAAAGAGAAAAATCGTTACCAAATTGTGTTTACATCAACTATGTAAGATTAATTTCGTCTTTACAAAGTTCTAGATTGAAGAATCTCAAAGACCCACTCCCAATTTCTCAAAAATGGAAATCTTTAAATCTTCAAAGCAAAGTAAATATTGTCTCAATACTCTCAGTTCTAAGTTGTCTACTTCAAAAACTGATAATTATGATTCTATAATGAAACTTAGATACTAAACTAAGAATTTAAAAATGTATTTATAGTCGCCAAAAATGTGTTGCGAAGGACCATTTGGCGCAATAAGCCAGGATCGCCGATCCACTCGGTGATCAGCCCTATGGTCAATTTCATTGCCTTTTTGCTTTGGCCTTCAGCATCTTCAAGTTCTGTAACTTTTGGCGATAAAGCACTGCATCGCGGAACCGTGAGGCCACTCGTCGACTGCTCCTTTTTATCCCGACTTGATTTTCCCTTTTAGGGCTTGGCACACTGGAACTTTAGGCGAGATCATGGCCATTCGGCGACTGGCCCAATGGGTTAGGCGATCATCAGGCCTTCCTTTCCTTGTTCTTTCAGCTGCCTTGTTCCTTTTTGCTCATTAGTGTCCATGCTTTGTTCCTCAATCCAAATACCTAAAAATCAAGGATTTACATCAGTTATTGGCCCAAAATATGCATTTGAGGACACTAAATCTAGTAAAATAAAGCCTTAAATGAGTCCAATCACATCCCCGGCAACGGCACCATTTTGATTGCACGTATCAGGACACTCCATCCAATACTAAGTGCCAACGATCGTTAGTCAGTAATATAACCCAACTAAGTGAGTTGAGGTCGAATCCCATAGGGACTGGTATGTATTTGAGAATCAATAGAAAAGCATGAATAAACACAAGTCTAACATAGGTAAAAACATTTACGAATAAAAGCATGGTTCAAGTTTGTGGTAACACAACTGTCAAATAACGGGGGAGTTTTGATTTCAACTATCAGCTACAACAGCAAAAAACACGAAAATAACAAGTATAGAGATGGGCTCTTGGGATGTGATTGGATTATGGATTAAGGTAGACAAATGGGTGATAACAATTAATAGTAGTAAATCAATGAATAAGCTAGACTTTAGTGGGGATAAACTTTTTCTCGAACAATTTACCCCGAATCAAATTTATTTTTCTCAAACACCAATAAGCAGCAATTAAAAATAGCTTACGCTTTAGTCCATTCACTCTCTCAAGTTGAATGTGTGGAAAAGGGTTTAGGATTCACTCTCTCGAGGTGAACCCATGACAACACAATACCCACAAACCATCAAATCAGTAATCTTGGTTTTAAAACCTCTCCCTCGAGTAAGCCAAAAACACGAATGTAGAGTTACATTTGCAAATAAAACTTTTTATATTAAGCGACAATAACTGAATGAAATCACTCTTAAATAGGATTTAAACTATAAATTAGCAATACCGAGCAGCTAAATCAATCCATAATCACATAATCACACCCCAAGAATTGAGGTTTTAGCTAGACATCATAAAAAGATAAAAATCGTTATCGAATTGTGTTTCCATCAACTAGGTAACATTAATTTCGTCTTTACAAAGTTCTAGATTAAAGAATCTCAAAGACCCACTTCCAATTTCTCAAAAATGGAAATCTTTAAATCTTCAAAGCAAAGTAAATATTGTCTCAATACTCTCAATTCTAAGCTCTCAACTTCAAAAACTGATAATTATGATTCTATAATGACACTTAGATACTAAACTAAGAATTTAAAAATGTATTTATAGTCGCCAAATATGTGTTGCGAAGGACCATTCAGCGCAATAAGTTAGGATCGTCGATCCACTCGGTGATCAGCCCTTTGGTCAATTTCATCTCCTTTTTTCTTTGGCCTTCAGCATCTTCAAGTTCTGTAACTTTTGGTGATAAAGCATTGCATCATGGAATTGTGCGGTCACTCGCCAACTGCTCCTTTTTATCTCGACTAGATTTTCCCCTTCAGGGTTTGGAACACTCAAACTTTAGGCGAGATCATGGCCATTCGGCGACTCACCCAATGGGTTAGGCGATCATCAGGCCTCCCTTTCCTCGTTCTTTCAGCTTCCTTGTTGTTTTTGGCTCATTAGTGTCCATGCTTTGTTCCTCAATCCAAATACCTAAAAATCAAGGATTTACATCAGTTATTGGCACAAAATATGCTTTTTGAGGACACTAAATCTATTAAAATAAAGCCCTAAATGAGTCCAATCACATCCCCGGCAACGGCACCATTTTGATTGCATGATTCAGGACACTCCATCCAATACTAAGTTCCAACAATCGTTAGTCAGTAATATAACCCAACTAGGTGAGTTGAGGTCGAATCCCATAGGGACTGGTACGTATTTGAGAATCAATAGAAAAGTATGAATATGCACAATTCAATCATAGGTAAAAACATTTACGAATAAATGCATGGTTTAAGTTTGGGGTGACACAACTGTCAAATAACATGGGGTTTTTGGTTACAACTATCAACTACTATAGCAAAAAACACGATAATAACAAGTATAAAGATGGGCTCTTGGGATTTGATTGGATGACAAATGGGTGATAAGAATTAATAGTAGTAAATCAGTGAATAAGCTAGACTTTAGTGGGGATAAACTTTCTCTCAAACAATTTACCCCGATTAAAATTTGTTTCTCTCGAACACCAATAAGCAACAATTAAAAATAGCCTACGCTATAGTCCATTCAGTCTCTCAAGCTGAATGTGTGGAAAAGGGTTTTTGATTCACTCTCTCGAGCGGAACCCATGATAACCCAATACCCACAGACCATTAATTCAGCAATCTTGGTTTTAAAACCACTCTCTCGAGCAAGATAATACACGAACGTAGAGTTCTATTTGCAACTACAACCCTTTAGATTAAGCCACAATTACTGAATGAAATCACTTTTAAACATCATTTAAACTATCAATTAACAATACCAGCAGCTAAATCAACCTATTATCACACCCCAAGAATTGGGGTTTTAGCTAGACATCATAAAAATATAAAAATTGTTACCAAATTGTGTTTCCATCAACTGGGTAAGATTAATTTCATCTTTACAAAGTTCTAGGTTGAAGGATCACAAAGACCCACTTCAAATTTCTCAAAAATGGAAATCTTTAAATCTTCAGAGCTAAGTAAATATTGTCTCAATACTCTCAGTTCTAAGCTCTCAACTTCAAAAATTGATAATTATGAATTTATAATAAAACTTAGATACTAAACGAAGAATTTAAAAATGTATTTATAGTCGCCAAAATTGTGTTGCGAAGGACCATTCGGCGCAATAAGTCAGGATCGCCGATCCACTCGGTGATCAACCCTTTGGTCAATTTCATCACCTTTTTGCTTTGGCTTTCAGCATCTTCAAGTTCTGTAACTTTGGGCGATAGAGCACTGCATCGCGGAACCGTGCGGCCACTCACCGACAACTCTTTTTTATCACGACTTGATTTTCCCCTTCAGGGCTTAGCACACTGGAACTTTAGGCGAGATCAAGGCCATTCGGCGACTCGCCCAATGGTTTATGCGATTATCAGGCCTTCTTTTCCTCGTTCTTTCAGCTGCCTTGTTCCTTATTGCTCATTAGTGTCCATGCTTTGTTCCTCAATCCAAAACCTAAAAATCAAGGATTTACATCAGTTATTGGCACAAAATATGCATTTGAGGACACTAAATCCATTAAAATAAAGCCCTAAATGAGTCCAATCACATCCTCGGCAACGGTACCATTTTGATTACATGTATGAGGACACCCCATCCAATACTAAGTGCCAACGATCATTAGTCAGTAATATAACCCAACTAAGTGAGTTGAGGTTGAATCCCATAGGGACTGGTACGTATTTGAGAATCAACAGAAAAACATGAATATGTACAAGTCAATCATAGGTAAAAACATTTACGAATTAAAGCATGCTTTAAGTTTGGGGTGACATAACTATCAAATAACACGGGGTTTTTGGTTTCAACTATCAGCTACTACAGCAAAAAACACGAAAATAACAAGTATAGAGATGGGCTTTTGGGATGTGATAGGATTATGGGCTAAGGTAGACAAATGGGTAATAAGAATTAATAGTGTAATAAATCAGTGAATAAGCTAGAAATTAGTGGGGATAAGCTTTCTCTCGAACAATTTACCCCGAATCAAATTTGTTTCTCTCGAACAATTTACCCCGAATCAAATTTGTTTCTCTCGAACACTAATAAGCAGCAATTAAAAAGAGCGTACGCTTTAGTCCATTCACTCTCTCGAGTTGAATGTGTGGAAAAGGGTTTAGGATTCACTCTATCGAGATGAACTCACGAAAGCCCAATACCCACAAACCATCTAATCAATAATCTTGTTTTTAAAACCTCTCCCTCGAGTAAGCCAAAAACACGAATGTAGAGTTGCCTTTCCAAATACAACTCTTTAAATTAAGCCACAATTACTGAATGAAATCACTTTTAAACAACATTTAAAATATCAATTAACAATACCCAGCAACTAAATCAACCCATAATCACATAATCATACCCCAAGAATTGGGGTTTTAGCTAGACATCATAAAAAGATAAAAATTGTTACCAAATTGTGTTTCCATCAACTAGGTATGATTAATTTCTTCTTCACAAAGTTCTAGATTGAAGAATCTCAAAGACCCACTTCCAATTTCTCAAAAGTGGAAATCTTTAAATCTTCAAAGGTAGGTAAATATTGTCTCAATACTCTTAGTTCTAAGTTCTCTAATTCAAAAACTGATAATTATGATTCTATAATGAAACTTAGATACTAAACTAAGAATTTAAAAATGTATTTATAGTCGCCAAAAATGTGTTGCGAAGGACCATTGAGCATAATAAGTCAGGATCGCCGATCCACTCGGTCATCAGCCATTTGGTGAATTTCATCGCCTTTTTTGCTTTCGCCTTCAGCATCTTCAAGTTACGTAACTTTGGGCGATAAAGCACTGTATCGCGGAACCGTGCGGCCACTCGTCGACTACTCCTTTTTATCCCGACTTGATTTTCCCCTTCAGAGCTTGGCACACTGGAACTTTAGGAGCTATCATGGCCAATCGGTGACTCGCCCAATTGATTAGGCGATCATCAAGCCTTTCTTTCCTTGTTCTTTCAGCTGCCTTGTTCCTTTTTGCTCATTAGTGTCCATGCTTTGTTCCTCAATGCAAATACCTAAAAATCAAGGATTTACGTAAGTTATAGGCATGAAATACGCATTTGAGCAAACTAAATCTATTAAAATAAAGACCTAAATGAGTCCAATCACATTCTCGGCAACGGTACCATTTTGATTGCATGTATCAGGACACTCCTATCCAATACTAAGTGCCAACGATCGTTAGTCAGTAATATAACCCAAATAAGTGAGTTGAGGTCAAATCCCATAGGGACTGGTACATATTTGAGAATCAATAGAAAAGCATGAATATGCAAAAGTCAATCATAGGTAAAAATATTTACAAATAAAAGCATCGTTCAAGTTTGTGGTGACACAATTGTCAAATAACAGGGGTTTTTGGTTTCAACTATCAGCTACAACAGCAAAAAACATGAAAATAACAAGTATAGAGATGGGCTCTTAGGATGTGATTGGATTATGGGCTAAGGTAGACAAATGGGTGATAACAATTAATAGTAGTAAATCAGTGAATAAGCTAGTCTTTATTAGGATAAACTTTCTCTCGAACAATTTACCCCGAATCAAATTCGTTTCTCTCGAACATAAATAAGCAACAATTAAAAACAGCCTACGTTTTAGTCCATTCACTCTCTCGAGTTGAATGTGTGGAAAAGGGTTTAGGATTCACTCTCTCAAGATGAATCCATGTAAACCCAATACCCACAGACCATCAAATCAGTAATCTTGGTTTTAAAACCTCTCTCTCGAGTAAGCCAAAAACACGAATGTAGAGTTGCATTTGCAAATACAGCTCGTTAAGTTAAGCCACAATTTCTGAATGAAATCACTTTTAACCAACATTTAAACTATCAATTAGCAATACCCAGCAGCTAAATAAACCCATAATCACATAATCACACCCCAAGAATTGGTGTTTTAGCTAGACATCATAAAAAGATAAAAATCGTTACCAAATTGTGTTTCCATCAACTGGGTAAGATTAATTTCGTCTTTACAAAGTTCTAGATTGAAGAATCTCAAAGACCCACTTCCAATTTCTCAAAAATGGAAATCTTTAAATCTTCAAAGCAAAGTAAATATTGTCTCAATACTCTTAGTTCTAAGCTCTCTACATCAAAAATTGATAATTATGATTCTATAATGAAACTTAGATACTAAACTAAGAATTTAAAAATGTATTTATAGTCGCCAAAAATGTGTTGCGAAGGACCATTGAGCGTAATAAGTCAGGATCGCCGATTCACTCGGTGATCAGCCCTTTGGTCAATTTCATCGCCTTTTTTCTTTGGCCTTCAACATATTCAAGTTCTGTAACTTTAGGTGATAAAGAACTGCATCCCGGAACCGTGTGGCCACTCGCCGACTGCTCCTTTTTATCCCGACTTGATTTTCCCCTTCAGGCCTTGGCACACTGGAAATTTAGGCGAGATCATGGCCATTCGGCGACTCGGCCAATGGGTTAGGCAATCATCAGGCCTTCTTTTCCTCGTTCTTTCAGCTGCCTTGTTCCTTTTTGCTCAGTAGTGTCCATGCTTTGTTCCTCAATCCAAATACCTAAAAATCAAGGATTTACATAAGTTATTGGTAGAAAATATGCATTGGAGGACACTATATCTATTAAAATAAAGCCCTTAATGAGTCCAAAACATGGACTCATCATCACCTCCAACTTAAACTTTTGTTTGTCCTCAAATAAAACTCAAGTTTAGCAATTCAAAAGGATGTCTCAAACAGTGCTACACAAAACTCAATCATGAATGCACACAAAAAGACTAAAACTTCTCATGCAAGGATCAATTGTGGACACAAAGATTCAAGTTGTGACTCACCATTATCAAAGACTCTCAAGTTCACAATACTTGCTTCAAATGTAAGTTCAAGCTCAACAATGGTATTCAAATTCCATCACACAAAGAATGATTCCATATTAACACACAATGATTGAACAATTTAGAGCTGTGAAATCAAATATAACACTCACACTAACAAAGATGAACACAATGCATGATTT
The DNA here is from genome assembly GCA_036250385.1 of Solanum microdontum. Taxonomy (NCBI): domain Eukaryota; kingdom Viridiplantae; phylum Streptophyta; class Magnoliopsida; order Solanales; family Solanaceae; genus Solanum; species Solanum microdontum. Next base: position 13,017 of record JAJONQ010050409.1, read on the forward strand.
CACCCATAGGTCTTCCCTTATATTGCAACCAACACTTATTTCAGCTTACTCAAGATCAAAAAAGTCTTTTCAAGGCTTGTAACGTGGCTGAGTGCAAAGGTATGGTCATTTAGGCTCAATGGTTGTAATCCTTTTCTTCATCATTTTCATTCGTGCTTACAAGTCACCCCATTTTCGTTGCACTTTCACAACTTTATTCCATAACTTGTTCATTCTTTTTCTTTTTTTTTCTCTTTTTTTTATATGGAGGGGTTCTATTTTTCTCAAAACTATGGGTCAAAAGGGGACTTACTTGCACTTCTTGATTTAACTTCTCTTTTTACCACACCCCCAACTTAGGTTTTTGGCCTAAGTTGGCTATTCACACAAACCACAAATTATGAGGATTATGGGTAATAGATCAAGAAAAGTCTCAATTTCATCAAGTTTCTTCCAAGAAAAGGTTAAGGCTCAAAGGGTGTTCAAGTGGAGTTCACGCACGCACAAGGTAGGCCACAAAAAGAGGTATAATGTTAAATTGTTTCACACTCTTCAAAGTTGCCCAAGATCATATCAAGAGATTGCATCACTTAGTCAACCGGACCAACGGGGAAAATTCTAGGTGTCATCACACATGGTTCACGGTAAGCTTATCGCACACAAGGCATTGACAACAATGTCAAACAAGACTCCACACTTTCGCTAGTGTGCAATGTTCATCACAAAAGAATCAATTTGATAGTTGGCTAGTCGCAACGAGATGCAAAAAGTTCACATATTATCTATGCAACTTCGTTTGGCCTCATCGTAACTGCACATTCATTTTTGTTCGATTATGAACACTATTCAAGTCATCGGTATTGATCAATACCGATACTCAAATTTGCAAGAGAATAGCCACATTCAAAAACAAATAAGAGGTGGCACACAATTTTTTTTGGAAGGATCCAAAAATCATTCGCAATTAAAAACAAAGAGCCACAAGCTCAATTATCCACAAAATGCAGTATTAAAACACAATTATAGATCAAAAACCCAATATATAAACAAAACAATCATCACAAAAGATGGGCCTCACCAGACCACAAATAAAAGAAATATTTGTGCTTAAATGCAAACAAAATAATATCCAAAAGTTAAATAGAGTAAGACATAGAAGGGGGGTAAATAGGGATCTTGTCTAAACAGTCGCTCCATCTTTCTGGACATCAGTGTCGAGTGTATCACTCTGATCTCAGGCCACAGTACCCGGAGTCATATCCACAGTATCATTAGATCTACTAGGGTCAGCTAAAGGCGTATATGCCAAAGAGGTTTGCACAACTGCATCGATCATGGACTTCTCAGTCTCTGTAAGGCCCTCATACGAAACCTCCTCAGCAACCCCACGCATCTCCTCATCTGTCTCTGTCTCAGACTCGGGATCAGCCGCCTCCTCAACTCTAACATTATATTCGATAGTAGCCGGAGGCATCTCTGGCACATCTGGAATCTCCACCGTCCCGAAAATCATGAACATGTTGGTGGACTTCAGCTGATCCACATCACTTCACAACGCAGCAATAGCGGCCTTTAAAGCCATCACTTCCTCGATGACCCCTTAGCCACACTCACACACCGCTATCCTAGCCGCAAGGGGATCAATGGTAGCACTCAATGGTGTCACGGCATAATCCAGGGCAGTTTGAATCATGCCCGAAATGCAGGCCTCGATTCTGGCAGCACGATGATCGGCAGAATGGGCAAGCTCCCCCATCCAGAGTAATACAGCCTGAGTGAGCGGGGTCCAGTAAACAGCAATAGCAGCAACTCTGGGAGGCAATGTAGCAGCAGAGGAACTATGGATGTCAGAAGGAATAGCACTAGAAGTACCTGAAGGACTAAGGGCCAGAGTATTGCCTCCACAGGTAGTGAGTTTGTGTCCACAACGGGGGAAAATTCCATCGGAGGCCTCGATTCTCTGGATATCAGTATAAGATGTGGGAATCACTTCCACATCTTTCTTCGCATCTATAGGAACCCGAGCCCATTTACACAGCTTGGTGATCAACACTGGGAAGGGAAGTGAGGTCTGGTGCTGCTTGGCCCTCATGGACATCTCCTGCCCAATGATCATACCCAAATTTATCTGGTCTCGCACAATGATCGAGCCAAAACAATCTGTCTTTGTTTGGTGGAGGACGGATTCATTCTGGGACAGCATGATAGTACTGTTGATAAAGCAAAACCAGTATCTCGCGGTGACGTTGAGGTCCCTCTTTTCTATCGAATCTCTTGCCTCCAACCACCTCGGAGTACCTTCACAAATGAGAGGGCCAAGCTAGCTTTTTATTCCCACCAAGGACTTAGTCTTCACCCTTTACTGGTGAGCGTCAGCAATGTTTACACTCCAACTCCTCATTTATAGTAGTACTGTCACACAACTCTTTCTAGCCCCCGACGACTACATAGTCAACTGGTTTGAATGTAGCTGCCTGCTTCTTTCTCTGTTGTATCAAGAGCCCTTAAGCATCATAGAACTCCCGAACCCAATTGAGAATGTACGGGCCACGGGGCTTGGTGAAGACCTGGAATTTATGAGACTTCAAACATCTCATAATCTCTAGGTACCTGTCAATGACCCCATCAGTAGACATACACTTTTCCTCGATAATTGTCCTCATTCCCTCAGTCTTCAGCCTATTCATAGACTTGGGAGGAGGACCCTGTACTGGTGGTGCTAGGACCACCGCTTGTGCTGAAGCTAGAGTAGGACAAGTGGTGGTGGCCTAGGAATTTCTAATTCAAGATGGGTCATTCATTCTTTTGGATTGCAGCTCTGCCCTCTGTGCTGCTAATAGTTCATCA
>JAJONQ010050410.1:0-14380 GCA_036250385.1 Solanum microdontum
TAGGACAGAATAAGTATATATATATGAATAACTATATTTTGAAAATATTTCAATTCTTTAAAAAAAAATTTCCACTTCGATTGATTGATTTGAATTTTTATCGATTTATGAACCCTCCTATGAGGGAGTAGTTGGAAGAGAAATTGATTATAAGATATAATAATTTGGTACATAACGTGATATCGAAATTAAAATCATACAATACCAATACCATGGATTTTTCGATATTTACATTAAATTATACTACTTTATTATGGTTAAGTAAAAATTAAAGATATAATCTTTATTAATTAATCATTATTAGAAGTAAAAATGTAAGTTATGATATGTTTCATGTATTTTTAGAGTTGGTATAAACACCGAATACACATAATCTTTATCAGAATATTGTTGTGTCATTAGAACCTCAACCCTTTTATGTTAAATTTTGTTTGGTTACATCTAAGATTCCTTAATTATTACTAATTGTCCATTAATGGTGTCATTCAAAGTTAATATTAGGTTTCTCCGCTTATTAATAATGTAAATTATTGAAATCTTAAATCATGTTGGACCATGTAAATACTTTTCACACTATTGATAAATAAAATTAATTCTCAAAATACATGTGATCAAGTAATTTAGGACAAAGAAAGTATATATATGAATAATATTCTATTACTAACCTTTGACCATAAATTTAATTAATCAATGTTTTTTATCGTTTATTCCATTCTAGCGGGACCAATCAACAACTACTAATTATGACATCTCATTTAAGATTCTTTAACAAGAATCTCGTGACATAACACAGTCAATTCAGCTAGACATAATAATATTTTTTCATAAACCGCGTTGTATAGAATTACTCATCACACTTATATATAAACCCTTGAGCTTTCTCTTCCTCTCTCTTGTCAAATTTCAGTGTTTGAAAATATATCAAAACACTGAACTAAAAACCTTCTCTAATTGATTTGGCCGAAATTCATTGGTGAGCTATGATTGAGGTGAACTACTATGCCAAAAACTCCTTCACTTTGCTTAATTCATTAATTATGCCGGAATTTATCATATAGAATTCACCAGTGATAATCTCTTCTTTCTTTGTTTTTAAATCTCTTCTTTCTAATTAACAAATGTATCATAGGAACTTTCTCGTTTAAAAGTTTTAAAATATCAAAAAAGGAAGTAATTTTTTTGTTTATTTACTTATTTTTAGAAATAATTTTAGTGATAAATATGAACTTAGCATATCTACATGTAAGAATCATTTATTTATTTATTTTTATTCTTCAATATTTTTTGTGCTATGTTTGGCTGTATTTTCGATAATTGAGTTTTCAGGTTGAGAGTGAGATTCTCTCTTTTTTTACATTATTTTTTAGTTGATTCCCATAATTTATTTTAATTTTTTTATTTTCATTTTTTGCTTTGATTGAAGTAATAGATCTTAGTACTCATAGAGCTCGATACTTGCTATTCAGTGTTGGAGCACTGCATCTGAAATACTTAAAATGGTAAAGTTTTCGATTTGAATTGTTTCAACATTTATTCTGTTGCACTAGAAATTTTTTAAAATTTTGTAAGGCTATGGTAAAATTGACAATAAATCTTTATTTCTTTGATTTATGTTCCTTTTTTCAATCTCTAGTGTATGCTTTAATTTGATTTGTGTTCTTCTTTTTCTTTTTTCTTTTTTGCAATCTCTAACATGTGCTTTGATTTGTTCTTATTTCACCTACCCTGTGTTTTAAGATTAATGTTTTTTATGTTGAGAAATTGTTATGGTTCAAGCCAAATACAATTAATTGAGAGTCAGTTGTTGTACTAGTATTTCGTTCTGCATACTGATTCTTGACATGGATATACTTTGGCTCCTCCTTGACTTGTAAAGGGTACCTTATCAAAGGCAATACTAGAATTTCTAGAAGGTGCACTACTTATAAATGAAAAAATAATTATTAAATTTTAAATTAGTGTGGTAAAAATTAATTGGTTCAATTATTAAAAAGATAGCTTCATCTTTTCTATTTAGTCATTTGTGTTTATTGATTTCCCCTTGTCTTCTTCATCAGTAGAGATCGGGTCAAATCTTCCAATCTAGGGTTATTCATTTATAATTGCAGTAGAAAACCTTTTTCAAAGTAGCATGAAGTATTTGTGCCTTTATATGCCTTCTCCAAAAGAAGATTTTCGGTGAAACTCGAATAGCCTTAATAATTTCTTTTCCATTCTTTGACAACTTTTTGTATTATCTTTCTAGTCTTTCCAGAGTAATTTTCCTGAGGTGCTTAATGATGTTGATGCTCTAACTGGTTGAGAGATGATTAGTGGAACTTCCTTGAGTATCGAACAGAAGTGCGCCCATCAATCTTTAGGCAGTGAAATTATGACAAGTGAAACAAGTCATTTCTTTAATCCTCCTCAAAATAATGTTTTGTCTCATGCTAGGAATGAACCTAGTGATCTGAGTGCTAGAAATAGTGACAGAAGTCATCTCCTTCTTCAAAATAATTATCTTTTGGCTCGTGTTTGGGAAGATTTTGCAAGTGGATGTACAAGTGATTATCCTTTTCTTGTGCGAAAATTTTCAAATACGGGAGAAGATAGCATAAATGCTACATCTCTAGGACATGGAATTGGAAACGTCATTTCGATGGTGGACAACTCTGCAAAGGGAAAAAACCCCATCAATCCTATAGACAACATAATCAACAATGTGAAAGGTGATAAGGAAATTGGTGTTGCCTCTAGGATTCCGAATCCTGATAAGGGATGTGATGAGTGATTTCTGCATTGGCAAGCCGCGTCTAGTACTAGAAGTGTAATTCCACCTAAAAGGTTGGATGATTACTTTTGAGAAGGAAGAAAGTCACACGAGCAAGGCTAGAGTTAGTAATGGAATTGGTATAGAAGGAGAAGATGGGTAGGAAGGGATAAGGAAATTAATTAATTATGATATTGAATATTCTCGTCTCCTTTTAGACTTCTAGTTTTGTTTTCAAATGTATTTTCCTGTATTGTAATTCCTTGTAATTGCCTTTGTTGTGTTTTATTGTATTTCGTAAAACATATTACTAATATATATCAGTGTTCTTATTGTGAAATTGTGAGTTGTTGCAATAACCCATTTTGCCACCCCCATTACTATTATATTCTATCAAACTCATTTCTTGGTCTTGTATTGCAAAACCTTACAAAGCTACAGTTATTATCAATCATTCTCTTTAATTTTCTCTTATCATAATTAAGTCTCTCCAAATTCAAGAAGTACAAAAAAATAAGTCTTTATTTATGCAGAATTAGTGTTTTTTTTCAGTTGAGTAACTTTTCGTCAATCCTTTTCAAAGAATATCACTCGGAGGGAATAGTGTCCATTAGTAGTGATGTTTATAGTTACGAAATTATGGTGATGTTTGTTTGTTTTTTAAATAAAGTTGTTTGTACTTCAAAGTGTTGCATTTCCCTCATTTTGTGATTCCAAATTTGAGTGGTTTTGAACCTTGTTTTACTTTAGTAGTTGGGTTGTTGGTTCATTAAATTCATCCTCTTACTTTTTTGGCAAAAAAAATTCACATCTAAGTAACTATCATGTCTCTGCTCAGTGAGAGGTTCATATTTGGTCTTTTGAGCATTTATAAAAGAATACTTGGTTCTTTGAAGCATATTTACTTTAGTTGCAGAACTGAAAATAAGATTTAAATGTTCATAAAAAATATAAACATATCAGATCATACGGTATATCGAGAAGGTGGGCAACAACGACGGAAAAACTACCGACCTAGGGTTTCTAGTGGCTCCTACATAGGCAGCAGTTGCGCAGTTATCATGGTTGCTACGACCACTGGACGGCCTCGTTTTGAGGTTGTCCAACCCGCTCCACCACCCCAAACCACAACATACGCCACCCTTTTCAATTCTAATACTATAAATCCTAAACAATTTGCCCTAATTAACTCAAAAACAACCGTAAAATCAATCGAAATAATTCATGGAGAACCTACTTTCACGTTTTCAATGGAGGAAAGGCAAGACTTTATGATCGAACAGGGATTATATCAAGCAGTGGTGTTTAAATTATCTCATGGTGCACCAGATTTGAAGATATTGAGGTCAATTTTATCGAAACATCTTGGTACCAAGGGCAATTGTTTAATTGGCTTACTTGCTCCAAAATAAATTTTGTTGATGTTTGATCAATATGAAGATTATGTACTAGATTTATCTCGCTCAGTTAATTATCTTCTCTACAATGGAGAGGAGAACCAATGTAGGGGTTTTCCATGGTCCATTGGATATAACCCTAAGGAGGAAACGACGTTACCTGTGGTTTGGATTTATTTACAGAACTTATCTCCAGATTTGTTTGCAAAGAAGTCTTTGTTGTCTATAGCATCAACAGTTGGAAAACCAATAGCTATAGAAAAAGCTACTCAAATCAAGTCAAGAACTAGCATGAATAGGGTCAAGGTTATACTTGATCTAATGGAAAAGCTTCCAAATCGTATAAAGTTGCAGTTTGTGGATGGAAAATCTGGTAAGTTGATTGAGGTTTTTCAGGAGATTGTGTATGATAATCTACCTTTGTAGTGCAATTATTGTAAGCACCAAGGTCATGATGAAGATAGTTGTCGTTTGATCTAGAAAAGAAATCAAAATAACAAACAAATTGATGATACCATTGAAGTTTCTTTAAAAGGTACTACAGATAGTGAAAAGTATCAAGGCGATGCGAGAGAAATATTAAATGAAAAAAGAAAGACTGTAGATGTCGATCAAAGTAAAGCTACTTCTTTAGATCAACAATTGGTTGCTTCCACTTCCGATAAAAATCGTGTAGACTCAATGGATGCTGATACAAGTAATATTGGTGTTGAAACAACTACCGAAAACAAAGGTGATTGCAATAACCAACATGCTGCAACTAATGAGGTGCAATAGAAGTTGGGCTGAATTTGATGTCTAATGCAACTAAAATTGCAGGGGGGGACACCAAGAGTTTGGGTTGATGCACCGCGAGTTGGTTCAGGGCAAAACTTAATGGATTCAGGAAAAAAATTAATGGATACATCTGATGTTAAAGATGCTGAAACTTATGGGCAGCATGTTTTGCAAGTTGAAAATGAGAATCCAACTAAAAACTGGACACTGGTTGCACACAAAAAATAAAATAGTAGTCGGATTCTTTCCCCGACTGGTCAAAATAATTCTTCATGTAGTGAAAAGGGTTCTACAAAGAATTTTCATGACATTGAGAAGAGGCAAGATACTAGTAATGCCTCAAGAGACCTATTATGTTCGAATAGCTTTGATGCTTTATTGAAGACTATTGGAAAGAAAATACGGTTAATAGAGAATGACAACGATTTGATCCAAGGAAAAACAAGTCTAACCACCTGCTTTGAATAGCAAATTAAGTCCAGAAGCTCTCATATTTGTGCCTAAATGTGTGTTTGCAAAGAAGAATGAGTCAAGGGCCTTACTGTCAAATACAATTTATTTGGGCGAGGATTCTCATGATGCAGATGGATTGGATTTGGGTGAGGATTCTCTTGATGAAGATGAGGAAGAATATATGCTGGACATATGATTTGATAGAGTGGCTAGGGAAAGGGATATATCACCTAGACAACAAAGAAATGGAAGCAACAAAAGAAAAAAGAAGTCATAAGGGAGGCAACATAGTTGGAACGGTAAAATGACTGAGGAATTTGTTCCAAGGCAACTACCGATGCGATAGGCAAAGCAAAACCATTTGACAGTATCAATTGGTTCAACTAGATCCAATAAATCTATAAAGAAGATATGAATCATCAAGTGTTGTTGGATAGGTTTGAAGAAGAAGACGAGAAAAATACTTCAAGTTACTTTTGATGGGCAATCAATCTTTTTTAGTTCATGTTTTTATAATAGAAAGTTTGAGGCTGGTAACTCAACTTTCTTCTTGATTGGCATATTCTTACATTATTTAAGCATCCTCATTTGTAATATCATCATGGAGTGTATTACAAACTCTGTGATGATAAAAAAATATTTAGTTCTCTCTAGCTCTTATTTTCTTCATGCTTGTTAGGTAGTAGAAGTTAGGTACTTCATTAGGATTAGTGAGGTAAGGCCTATCCCCCCCTTGCTTGTACTTGTCCCTATTGATTTTTTTATGTTTAATAAAAGACCACAGGACACTATCTAGTGGTAAATTTGCTTTAAAAGAAAAGGAAAATAATATTTCAATATAATTTTATCATATGTGTATAACAGTCAGTCACATAAAAGACAAAAGATCTAACAACAAACAAGAATATCATAGAGTGGTTTTGACTAAATTATTAGCTTTTTTAAATTAAAAAAAAAGTTTGCATTTAATATCAATAAACTCGTTTTACTAGAAAAACACACATATTCTAAGCGTGTTATAGTGGAGTAACTTCCACTGGTAGTGTGTTTGAAAATTCCACTTTGTTGTTATTTATCAAGAACATACGTCTATATAGAATGCAAATATTGAAGAGAAAAAAAGTATATGTTTAAACTAATGAACGGAAGTTCATGACAACGCCATCTTCTCCTCAACCTATGGTTATAGGAGTGCCAAACACTAGTTTAGGATAAATGAGCATATAAGAAGAAAAAAATATTTACTACATCTTATAAATTTTGTTAATAAAGAAAATTTAAATTATGAAACCGAGCGTGATCAAGCAATTTAGAATAAAATGAGCATATTAAAAAAAAGTACTAAATATTGAAAAAGTTAATGAAGAAAAATTGAATTTAAATTTAAATTCTTAAAATAAGTGTGGTCGGGTAATTTAGGACAGAATAAGTATATGAAAATTTTTATTTTTACTAATCTTTCACTATAATATTTAATAAACAAAGGGTAAGTTCTCATATGTGTCATGTATTTGTTGATTTGATGTGAGTGCACGACAGACACACTTTATTTTATAAAAATATTGTTTCATTATTAAAATCTTAAGCGTTTATTTTAAATTTCATTTGATTATTTATGATATTCTCTAATAATTAATAATCTATTAATAATATCATTTCAAAATCAAATTTAGATCTCTGTTGATATCTCAAATTATATTTGACCATAAAATACTTTTGACACTACTAATAAATATTTACTAAATCTTAAAAAAATTAGTGAAGAAAATTTAAATTCTCAAAATAAATGTGATAAAGTAATTTAGGAAAAAACAAGTGTATATAAGGATACTTTTCTATTTACTAAATTTTGACCATAAAAGTTAATTAAGCAATGTTTTTTTTATATTCTATTCCATTCTAGAGGGCCTAGTCAATAACTACTAATTGTGACATTTCATTTAAGATTCTTTAACAAAACTCTCGTGACATAACATAGACAATTCAGCTAGACGTAACATAATATTTTCTATAATCTGGGTTGTATAGCATCACTCATCACACTAATATATAAACTCCTAAACTTTCTCTTCTTCTCACTTGTCAAATTTCAGTTTTTTAGAATCTAGCAAAACTCTGAACTAAAAAACCCTCTCTAATTGATTTGGTCGGAATTCATCCTGGAGAATTCACCGTTGAGCTATGATTGAAGCCAGCTACTCGACCAAAAATTCCATCACTTTGTTTAGTTCATTAAATACGCCGGGATTTAGCACATAGAATTTACCTTTGATAATCTCTTCTTTCTACTAAATGTATCATATGAACTTTCTCGTTTTAGAGTTTTAAATATAAAAAACGGATGCAATTGTTTTTCCGTTTATTTACTCAATTTAGACAAGTAATTTTAGTGATGATTATGAACCTAACATATCTACTTGTGAGAATTTGTTATTAATTTAATTTTATTTAAACTTCAATATTTTTGATGCTATGTTTGACATTATTTTCTATAGTTGAGTTTTCATGTTGAAATTGAGATTCTCTTTTTTTAATTATTTTTTTATCAGGTCCCCATAATCTGTTCTAATTATTTTATTTTCAATTTTTTCTTTGACTTTTAAAGTGACAAATTTTAGTATTCATAGAACTCGATGCTTGTTATTCGGTGTTGGAGCACTGCATCTGAAATACTTGAAAATGGTAAAGTTTTCGATTTGAATTGCTTCAACATTTTTTTTTTTGCCCCAATAATTTTTTAAAATGTTGCAAGGCTATGGTAAAATTGACATCAAATCTTTCTTGCTTTGATTTACATTTCTTTTTTCAATCTCTAATGTATGATTTAATTAGATTTGTGTGCTTCTTTTTCTTTCTTTTTTCAATCTCTAATGTGTGCTTTGATATGTGTTCTTTTTAATGTACCTTGTGGTATAAGATTAATATTTTTATGTTGAGAAATTTTTATGGTTCAAGTCATATACAATAAATTGAGAGCTAGTTGTTCAAACAAAAAGTTTTTTTACTTGTATTCCGTTCTCCATAATGATTCTTGACATGGATATACTTTGGCTACTCCTTAACTTGTAGACGAATTTAAAAATTCTAGAATGTGCACTACTTAAAAATGAAAAATATTTATTAAATATTAAATTTAGTGTGCTAAAAATTAATTGGTTCAATTATTAAACAAGATAGCTATATCCTTTGTATCTAGTCATATGTGTTTATTGATTTCCCCTTGTCTCCTTCATCAATACAGATCGAGCCAACTCTTCCAAGTTAGGATTTTTCATTTACAATTATAGTAGAAAATCTTTTTCACAACAACATGAAATATTTGTGCCTTTATATGCCTTCTCCGTGATAAGAATTTTGATAAAACTTGAATAACGTTCATAATTTATTTATCATTATTTGACAAGTTTTTATATGATCTTTCTAGAAAAATATCCCTGAGGCACATAATGATGTTGATGCTCTTGTGCCAAAATCTTCAGACACCGACGAATATAGCATACATGCCACATCTCTAGGACATGGAATTGGAAACGTCATTTCTATGGGGGGACAATTTTGCAAAGGGAGAAATCCCCATCAATCCTACAGACAAAACAATCAACAATGTGAATGGTGATAAGGATATTGGTTCTGCCTCTAAGATCCCAACTCCTGATGCCATGGGTGATTTCTGCATTGGCAAGCCCCGTCGGGGGTACTAGAAGTGTAATTCCACCTAAAAGGTTGGACGATTACTTTTGGGAAGGAAGAAAGTTACGCAAGCAAGGCCAGAGTTAGTAATGGAATTGGTATAGAAGTGTGAGAATCTAGGTAGGAAGCGATTAGGAACTTAATTATGTTTGAATAATCTCGTCTCCTATTAGACTTTCAGTTCAGTTTTCAAATGTATTTTCCTGTATTGTTGTTCCGTGCAATTGCCTTTGTTGTGTCCTATTGTATTCAGTAAAACATAATTTACTAATATATATTTGTGTTTGTATTGTGAAATTGCAGGTTGTTGTAGTAACCCATTTTTCCGCCCCCATTACTAGTGTGTTCTAACAAACTCATTTCTTGGGCTTGTATCACAGACCTTACAAATAAAATATGCCAAGCAGAACAGTGAATAAAGCAGGCAGAAAAACTCAACAGAAGAAAACAAGAAACTGTGCAACTCTCTTATTTCAGTAGCAACCGAATAAGTCTATTATATAGACTTTTACAAAGATTTTCTTGGTAAGCACTAAACCCACAAACCCGCTACTACTAGGACTCCTAACAAACTTTGCTTTCTAAACTGAAAACACGTCTACTTCCTAATAACTAGGAGTTGAACAATTCAACTAAATAAAAGACAAACAAACGTGAAATAAATAGTTCCTAAATAAAATAACACTTCCAACAATCCCTCCCTTAAACTGATAAGTCACATACATCAGTTTAATTATTTTCAGAAGCGACAACCTCCCTCAATGAACAAACTCCTAGTAGCTTTCTCATCTTCACAACTGCTGCATAACTGAGGGGCTTGGTTAAAATATCAGCAAGTTGGTCTTCACTTTTGCAGTAGACAACATCAATGATCTTATCCTTTGTGAGATCTCTCAGGAAATGAAATTTCACATCAATGTGTTAGCTCCTCCCATGTAACCCTGGATTTTTAGAATGCTTAATTGTTGAACCATTGTCACAGTAAATTAGAGTTGGCTTTTGCGGAAGAATACATAGTTTAGACAAAATTTTCTTCAACCAGATAGCTTGAGTAGCGCACACAGTTGTTGCCACAAATTCCACTTTTGTAGTTGATAATGTAAAAATTGGCTGCTTCTTGGAACACCATGAATTAGCACCTGAACCAAACATGAGAACATAACCGGATGTGATTTTCCTATCATCTTTATCTCCAGCATAATCACTAGCTGTGAAGCCGATTAAATCTGATTCACCTCATTTCTTCTACAAAATGCCAAAATCAAAAGTACCTTGCAAATACCTGAGAATTCTTTTAGCAGCCAATAAGTGAGCTTCTCTTGGACTTTCCATATACCTACTTACAAGACTTACAAAGTACATTATATCAGGTGTAGTGGCTGTTAAATAAATCAAACTTCCCACGATCTACTTTTAGAAAGCGTTGTTAATCCTCTTTCTTGTATAATCCTTTTCAAGCTTCAGCCCTGTCTCTGCTGGTGACAGAGTTGCAGTTTGTCATACCAAATCTCCTTAAAATTTTCTGGACATATTTCTTTTGTTAAATAAAAATTCCACCAGAATTCTGCTTCACTTCAATTCCCAGAAAGTAATGCATCAAGCCAAGATCCGACATTTCAAACTCAGTCATCATCAATTGCTTAAAATTTTTAAGCAATACATGATAATTCTCAGTATAAATTAAATCATCTACAGATAAGCATACAATGACAAACTTTCCATCTTCAACTTTAGTATAAAGTGTATGCTCATAATGGCAGTTTCTAAAACCTGCCTTATTGAAATAAGCATCAATGCGACTATACCAAACTCGTGGAGCTTGTTTTATCCCGTATAATACTTTTTTCAATTTGCAAACTTTATGTCGCTACCATACTTAATGTAACAAGGGGGTTTCTTGACATATACCTACTCTAGCAATTCTTCATGTAAAAAGACCAATTTCACGTCCAATTGATAAATTGGCCATTTGTTTTGGGCTGCCAAATGCCACCACCGACCTGATGGTGTCGAGTCTAGCTACTGGAGCAAACACCTCTTTGTAATCCACACCATACTCTTGCTTATATCCCTTGGCCACTAAGCGCGCCTTGTACTTATCAACATTACCATTCTCATTGAGTTTAGTTTTATAAACCCATTTCACTGCAATGGTCCTTTGCCCTTTTGGTAGATCAGTAAGCTCCCAAGGGTTATTTTTTTCGATTGTTGAAATTCAGCATCCATTGCCTCCTTCCATTTTTTTTGGGTAGAACTTTCAAAACTTATTGGGTCACAATCTGCAAATAGTGCAAAATGAGCAATTGTCTCATCAGTGATATTAACACCGGTTACTTGATAATCTTGCATCCATATATGTCTTTTTCGGACTCGAGGGACAGCTTGGTCTGTTTCAGTAGGTGCTTCTATAGGTGAAAAATTGTCACGACCCAAGCCTACACCCTATACGTGACCGGCACTCGAGAACTATTGATGGTCCCCAAGCGAACACTCAAACATACAAAAGCTTAAGAACTGAATAAAAATTCATGAGACTGAAATACAAAACTTTAACTCAAATGAAAACATTGAATATAAAAATAATATTCAACTCGCCACAAAATAGGTAACTTAAGTCTTTAAACATTTAACAAAATAAATGATACAGACTTCTCAACTATACTGACAATCTATGAAGCCTCTAACTATTAATGATGGAAGTCGGGACAAGACCCACGACATCCTGACTAAACTGAAAAGTAAATGAAGTCCTTCGAAAACAAAGAGGCTCACCATATCTAACTCGAACTTTCGGATGTATCAACGAAGCTCCTGTTGATGACCCTGAATACCTGTGTCTGCATCATGAGAAAATGCAAGTCAAATGGCTTAGTACGTGGAATGTACGAGCATGTAAGAGGAATTCTAAAGCATAAAGAAAAGCTTGAACTTTGATAAAAAGGAAACATACTTACCTCTTCTCAACTCACTCAACTCAAAGAAACATAGCTCAACTCAATGATTAGATATCCAACTCAGAGGTATACTCAAGGATACTCAAAACTACTCAAACTTACTCAATTTAGAATTACTCAAGTATAAGATACTCAACTCGAAATACTCAAGGATAATGCAATAGTAAAAGATGCAATATATATATATGAAAACCTGTAAAAATGTAGATAGCAACTCAATGTATTGAAAAATACAATAATACTCAGTATGTATATAAAAATACAATATAACTCTATGGGAGATTCTCTAACCGACAACTACCACTATGAGCCTAAGTTGTAATACAACGTCTTACCTCACACTGCCAAGGACTGTCCTATACCTTGCCGGGGATATAGAACCTAACTCACTAAGTGGATCCACTAGTCTATGCTAAAAGCATCTTAAGGAGTCATATAAAAAGTATGATCCTTTACTACCCTTGATGGCTACATGGTTTATGGAGACTTGAGTTATCTGAATTCGCATCCCCATATCGGTGCTCAACACTACACCCAAAATAAACTTAGGTTATATGTTTGTAAAAACAAAAATCTTTCTTTGGTTTGAGATAATTACTCTAAACTTAGCATAAAAGCCCTCTTGGAAATCATAGTTTCCTCTTTACTGAAAAACTAGCTCAAAGGCTCTTTTAAAATCTCAGTTTCCTTTCTTGTTTAAATGTGAAAACATTTACTCTTTGGGAATACACATTCCCGATATACTCTTTTGAAGAAATTAACTCAACTCTTTACTCTTTACTCTTTGCATAACTCAAAATTTAAGTCTTAAAACAAAGTTAAAACATTTGTAAAAGACTTCTTAAAATATGGTTCATGAAGAATTATGGTCGTGAACGACTCAATGCAAGGTTTTCAATAACCGTAGATAGAACTCAAGAACTTCCATAATACTACTCACATCAAGAATGCTCAACTTAGAGGGTTCATGTGGAATTTATGAGCATGAACTACTCAACTCAAGGACTCAAAGATACTTCTCGTCTCAAGGTTGCTCGAATTATAGGGTTCATGCGGGATTATGGACATGAAAACCCAACTCAACGACTACATGGGTAACATGTAATAGTCCCATGATTAGGAATGTAATCTCAAATGAATTATAAACTCAATACTTAAGAATTAGGACATGAAGATATTACTCCTCTCATAGATACTCAACTTCTGGAGTTCATGCAAAATTTATGGTCATGAACGACTTGACTCGTAGGTCTATATAACATTATGGAACTCATGTATACAACTATTCTCATTCTCATACTTACTTTCTCAAAAATTAACTCAAATCGATTATGGATCTCCAAGGATTCACAATTGAACTCAAAACTTTCTTGAACTCTATTCTTAACTCTCTCTTAAATGTCAATTATGAATTCGAGAGTTATGGTTCATGCTATGAAAGATTCCATGATGACAAAATAGACTCATGAATACATTTGCCTCACTCTCATGCTCACTTACTGGAGTCTTGAAACAAGTTACTAGAAGTTATAGAAGACTCCACAAAATGACTCAAAGGGACTTTCTTAGAATGTTCGAAAGAATTCTCAAAACTTAACTCTTAACTGTACCTTGAATTAGAATTATGTATTCAAGGTTATGAGCATGTTAGGAATGATTTTAGGTGTTTAGAAGTAGCTCAGAGTATTTAGAATCGAAAAAGAGTGAAGGTACCCTTCCAAAGAACTCAATCGGGGCAACCGATTGCAAACTGGACGGGGCAGGTGACCCTACCAGCCCCTAAAATTCAGAGCCTACTTTGGGGCGCTCTGGCTGGCACGACACGCCAGTCCCCAACCCAGAAAACCCGACGAATTTCTTTGCTCGTTTTCCTACCCTAACTCGCCTAGAATCGAATGGTTTCTTCCCCAATCGCTTAGAATTGATTATTTAACATAAGTACACTCTAATCTACTCAATGCATCCCTTAAAACACTCACTTTGATCTCAAGAAATCATCCAAAACCTAACACAACAAGATTTAGAATGAACTTCAAGAACACCTATCAAGAACTCATCAAGAAGTCAAATCTTTCAACTTCAAGAATGAAATTTGCGCTGAAAATAACATGTCGTGTGGGTGAACAAACCCAACACTATGGAAGCTTACATACCTCTTAGGGATCAAACCCATGGCGAAAATCCGCTACAACACGCAAGAATCTTGACGGACGCTTGATCCTCTCCTTTTTTCTCCTCTTTTCTATTCTTGAACTCTCAACTAAAACCCTAGGCATATTTTAGGATTATAAAACTTAACTTAATAGGATTAGACCCTTAAAACCTTACTAAAAATGAATTAAATCTGATTTGGCAAGGAA
>JAJONQ010050411.1:0-15605 GCA_036250385.1 Solanum microdontum
TATTTTTAGATATTGAATATATTTATATTCTATTTTAGATATATTATCTATTAATTGATCTAATTTGTCGTTATCAGTTTTTGTGATATTGAGTTGTTTATATTCCGGATATAATTTGTTTAATTTTCGTCTTAATTTTTTTATCTTTCTACCAGTATGTTTCTTCTTATATTTCTTATCATCCATAGCTAAATTATTAAAAATACCATAAGTTTGTATTATCATTTTATAATGAATATGTTCCGTTAAAAATAACCTTATAACATAATTGATCCATAACAGTCAACAACAACAAAATAGCAATATGAGCAAGAACAATACATTAATCGCATACTCAAACTTATCACTGATTCAGTTGGAATTATAACTAATTAAAATTATTTTTTTTTCTCAATCTTTTAACTCAAATTATAACTCAAACTTTTCCGAAGAAGGTAGATAAATATTAGTTGGAATTAATAAATGACGGGTATTTTTAATAAAATATAAAAGTTCAGAGTAATTTTTAATTTTTTAAATTTTCCAAATACTAAAACTTGACCCGAATACTGGTTTTTTCTAGTATTTCGAAACTTGAGATATTTGCCAAGTTATATGACCAAGCACCATTTCCTAAATTTTTCCAAGTTTTATCTAAATATATTTATGACCAAACGATCCTTAATTTATGGTATTTAAATTAGTTGGGTGACTTAAGCCATTGATACACGCAAATTTCTCATGTATTTAGAATGCATGTTCATGCCTTCTTAGGTACTTTATCTTAAAAATTTGACCCTTGACGTCTTATTAAAACCTTCTAAAGATTTTCAGTGCAACAAATGCACAAATAAGTATTTCTTTCTAATAAAAATGGTAAGATACTAAACTAACTTCTAAAGCAAATGAACACTAAAAGCAAAGCAAAGAAAGTTATGAAATGCTGAATAAAGTTCCATAGTTGTTTGTAGCAAGTATAATCATAGTATGAAATATATATCCGGATACTCTTTGTGGTCCATTTTCCAAAATTTATCTCTACAACAATATTACCCCGTCCGTCTCATTTTATACGAGTTACTTTCACTTGACACGAAATTTAAGAAAAAAAGGAAAACTTTTAAAACTTGTGATCTAAAATAAGTGATATATATTTGTGTAGTTATAAATCACTTCATTAAGCTAAAATGAACATTTTAAAGTTAAATTGTTACTTAATAAATAAATGTGTCATTCTTTTTTAGACTGATTAAAAAGTAAAGTAACACAAACCGGAAGAGAGCAATGTTTTTCAACTTTTGATTTAATGCTTGTGTAGCCATAATTAATGGTTTTCAACTTTTTGATAGAATTAGATTTTATTTTATTTTGTTTTCTTTTGGGCTTGGCACCGTTTGGACCCATCCTAGACATTGATGGGCTTTTTTTTTTTTTTTTTTTTTTAACAACTGTCCAGATGACCATATTTGACTTGAGAAAAAAAGGATTTAAAGGCTGAGTGGAGCTTAAAAAGTTAATATAATTTCATATTCATAGAATTTTAGAAAGGAATATGATAAAAGTTGTTTAAGTTCTATATTGTATTTTTCTCTTTTGAAATGTTACTTTGATATTCTTTTTTCTCAAAAAAGATATATAGACTAATTGTGTATGTTATGAATCAGCCCCAACCCAATAACGATCTTAACAAATATATCACACGAATAGATATTGGGACAAGTAGGCCCAACTACAAGCAACAAGGCCAGGCCTTTACAAAGGATAACTTAGGATCCACACTGAGTGTATCGTTAAATAGAACATGGCATAACTATCAGAAGTATTGTGAATTATGTGTAAAAGGCAGTTCTGTGTTTCTCATCTCCAATTCTAGTGTCTGATTCTCATCTACATTCTTAGTTTTATCTTGGTTACTTGTTATTTCATTATTTCCATTGTAATTCCGTAGTTTGAGTATTGCAATTAGGATCTTAAAGTTGTAATAGTGTTCTAGTTCTCTTATTAATATAGTGAGGAATTCGGATTATTACAGTGTCCCTTTAAGATAAATAATTCCTTAAATGGAGCTATTAAATGAAAGTTGCAAATTAAGTGATTATGTAGGTAATATGATCATAATTTTCTATGGTCAGCAAGCATGATTTTCATTGTATGCATCAATGATGTGAGCATGTGAAGACCAACATGTTCTAATGTAGTGTTGGTGCACTGCTATCTTAAAATTGATATGGCAAAATCTTGATCAAAAGTACAATTCTCTTATTTATTATCACTCTGAGTGTATAAACATGTTGAGATCCTCTCAATATACACCTCTAATTAATATTTCATGTCATTTTGAAATTATGACAACATCATGCATGGAATCATAAGTTGGATTGGATATGATCTAATGACAACTAAGTTGTATTTTGGGGTTTTGACGATTTAACAAATTATACAAAAACAATATCTAGTAAATGGGCCTGGTCCTTTGAGCTTTCGTCATTAGAAGACAAGTCAATGGAGTGCATTTGTAAAGCTGCAGAAACTTCTGTGGTAGGTGGGCACTACATCGTGCAAGGACAACACTCCTCAACCAATGGCATGCTATATATTAACACATTGACAAGAAACAACCTAGTTTTTGTAATCAAGTTTATTCAAAAAGCAAAAGCCATTTCAGAGAAGGACATAGCTCATACTCAACAAGAGACCTGATCGAGTGTTGCAGTGTCTTTAGTTGTTATTTGAGTTTAGTATCTTGTGCTCACATATTGTAGATCTATTCCTAAGTTATAAAGGATAATAGATCGTGTCAGTTAATTTTGTTTTTGGCTAGAGTTAGTTGTCTTGTAGTTGGTAAAGTCTATGTTAACTAGAGGTAGTTGATATAGTAGACAGTGGAGTTTTTGCTCTCTGTGTTGTAATAGAGGTGTTACAAAGTGTGTAGGATTAAGAGTTTAATCCTTTGTGATTATTGCAGTGTGTACTAACAAGTTGCTTGAAGTTAGTGAAGCTTTAATTTGGAAATCCTATATGACATATCGTGATTTTTCCTCCCTTGAGCAAGGAAGTTTCCACGTAAACATTCTTATTCATTACTTTTAGAACTTGCCATTCCTTCTATTACTAATACAGTTAAGGGACTTGATCTCCTTACTGGTGATGGACTCATTAACTCAACAAATTATTCTCTTCAAAGGTCCCTTTAGATCATCTTTGGCATTTAACCAATAGTTTAAGAACCTGAAAACTCTCCTTGGCCTTTGTGTGTTTTAGTGATGATAAGTGCTTATGTTCCTTGATGTTTTGATGATCTCCTCACAAGTGCAGGGACCTGGTCCTCTGCAGAGTATGAATACTAGTCCAGTGGTCAAAGTTCTGGACAGTTGTAAAGGATGTCTGTGTCAGGAAGTTGGTGAAGCTGCAGAGTACTTCACCAATCAGAAGCGATGAGGTTGCTTGTATGTTTGGTAGTATTTCTTCATAGTATATATCAAACAACAAACAATATTATTATTCATTCATTTAAAAGAGAGAGTCTTTCAAGCTTCAAGAACAGCAAGGGACCTGATCAATTGTTTCAAGAGCTTCCTGTACCAACTGTTACTTTGTTTGCTTGTAATAATGCTTATATTGTAGGATTCGTTTCACTTGTGAAAGAAACGTTTCAAAGTTGTGTGAATCATTGTAAGAACTAGGTTAAGAGTAACTTAGGGTCTTACTCTAAAGTCTATATTAATCGGTCAGGATTATTATAGTGGGCGGTGTTGTATCTGCTTTGGCTCATCTAAGTAATAGGAGGTGTTACTTAGAGTTGGGATTAGCAGGCTAATCTCGGTTTGTAAACTTGCTTTTACTTTGCTTGAGAAGATTAGTGAAAGCAGTTTTTGAAAAGTCCTGGCAGGCCAGGTCGTGGTTTTACTCCCTTGATCAAGGAGGTTTCCACGTAATGTTGTTGTGCAATCTTTACTTTCAGCACTTTGTTTATTTTTTGTTATTTTAACTGTGCTGAGGACATGGTCCCATCTAGATCTATGGACGCATACATTCTAACAAGTGGTCTCAGAGCTTCACTTTTCAGTTTGGTTAACACCAAGAAAAGGAAAGATCCTGAAGGAATGGCTGCTCCACCCAATAGGGAGGAAGGTCAGTCTTCCACTAGGCCACCGCGTTTTAATGGACAATATTATGGCTGGTGGAAGAATCGAATGCACGACTATATTAACGCTGAGGACTCTGAGTTGTGGGACATTATCCTTGATAGACCATACATTCCTACAAAGGAGGTGAAGGATGGGGAGTTTGCCACTACTATTGTCAAAACCAGAAAAGACTACAATGAGGCAGATAGGAAAAAGATTGAAAAGAACTACAAGGCAAAGAAGATTCTGGTGTGTGGAATTGGAGTAGACGAATACAACAGAATTTCTGCTTGTGAATCAGCCAAAGAGATATGAGACTGTCTCCAAACAGCCCATGAGGGAATACAACGAGTAAAAGAGTCTAAGGTCGATATGCTTACGACTCAATATGAGAATTTTTGTATGAAGGAAGTGAAACTATCTTTGAAACGAACTCAAGATTCACCTCCATTACCAATGAGTTTAGATGTCTGGGTGAGCCTATTCCTGTCAGCAAGCAAATTCGCAAGATCCTCAAAGTGCTTCCTAAATCTTGGGAAAGCAAAGTGTATGCCATAACAGAAGCCAAAGATCTAATGACTCTTCCCATCGATGAACTGATTGGGAATCTTCAAACCTACGAGATGAACAAGAAACAAGGGACTACTGTGAAGGAAGGAAAGAAAGAAAGGTCCATTGCCTTGAAAACATCTCAACGTGAGGTGACTGAAGAGGAGGATGAGATGGCATATGTCACTAGAAGATTTCAAAAGATCTTAAAAAAGCATGGAGGCTTCCAAAAGAAAACCCCTTCCAGCAGAACTGCTACTGCAAATGATCTTTTGCCATAAGTGTGGCAAGCCTAGTCACTTCATGAGGAACTGTCCTAGTCAAAAGCAGGAAATTCATGACACCAGACCTCGCAAGAGGGACCTGGTCCCAGACCATGCTCGAAGGAAGGCACATGCCGATCAGTTGGTGAGAAAAGCCTTTGTTGTGTGGGCAAATGACTCAAGTGAATCAAAAGAAGATGTAGAAAGTCATGAGGATGTTTCAATGATGGCCATTGAAGATGATGAAAGCATTTTCAACTCTATCTTCTCCTTGATGGCAAATTCTGATAATGAAGAGGATTCAGACGAGGTAACTCTTTTTTATCTTAAGGATGATTTAGATAATCTACTTATTAAAAACATGAGGAAACTTGCTGCCCTGCTTATTGACTGTGTTGATGAACGAACCACTGAAAACTTAATGTTGAATAAAAAATTAAGTTTGTGTGAAAGTAAGAACTCTGCTCTCATGTCTCAAGTTGCTGAAATAAGTGAAAGGATAGGCACTCTAGAGACCAGTAACATAACACCGGAGAAGGACCCTGGTACCTCAGTAGGAGGAAAGAGAAAGCTTAGCATTTTTTGCGGATGAACTGGAAGAAAAGCTAAAAATTTCTGAGTCTAAGCTAGTTGCTTCTCTTGAAACAAATTCTCAACTGAGAAAGGATCTGAGTAAGGTCAAGGAGGAGTTAGGTCACTCCTTAAAATGGACCGACTCTTCTAAGATACTCTCTAATCTGTCCAATTAAAGTTTCAATTGTACGAAAGGGTTGGGACGCAGACCAATAGAACCTCCTTACAATCCCCATAGCAAATATGTGTCTGTATCTGACAACCTTTTGTGCACTCACTGTGGTCGAAATGGTCATTTGAAAGAAAAGTGTGAGAGTCTGAGAAAAGCTAAAGAAAGGCATGTGAAATTTGTTAGATTTGAAAATGATGTTAAAAAGGGACCCAAGGGACCTGGTCCCCTTTATTGTTTCAGTAAGAACATTCTACCTCCCTAGACAGGTAGGTTTCTTATCAGACCTTTTAATAGTTACTGGGAACTCCGTCTGAAGTGGGTTCCTAAATCTAACAAATGATTTCTATGCAGAAGAGAGGAATGAGTCAGTGCTGGTACATGGACAGTGGATGCTCAAGGCACATAACTGGAGACACTTCAAACTTCCTCTCTTTGAAAGCCCACCAAGGTGGTGGTGTGTTGTTTGGTGGTGGAAAGAAGGGCTCTATCCTTGGTATTGGCATAATATAGAGATTGGCTGAAAGGTCGATAAATAATGTTCACTATGTGGAGGGTTTAAAATACAATCTTTGAGCATTTCACAAATCTGTGATAAAGGAAATGTAGTCAAGTTCATGGTTGATAATTGTCTGGTTACAAACTGTGCAATCGAGAAAATTGTGATGTCTGCAAAAAGAGTTAAGAATATGTACATTGCTGATCTTGATTCTATTAAAGGGGACAACCTTTCATGCCTGAGTGCTCAAGCTTACGATGCAAATCTTTGGCATCGAAGATTAGGTCATGTAAGTTTCTCTTTACTAAACAAGCTGGTTGCAGGGGACCTGGTTCACGGATTGCCAAGACGGAAGTTTGCAAATGACAAAAGTCTTCAATGCTTGTGCTAAAGGGAAACAGACTAAGTCATCATTCAAAGCAAAGAAGGGTATCAGTACATCAAGACCTCTGTAGCTGCTTCACATGGACTTACGTGGACCTATCAGAATTCAAAGCAGGGGAGGTAAGAAATATATTCTTGTCATTGTTGATGACTTTTCCAGGTTTACGTGGAACCTGTTCCTATGCACTAAAGATAAGACAACTGCAATCTTGATCACCTTTGCCAAAGCTTTTCAAGTGAAGCTGAACTGCAAAATAGCCAGTGTCAGATCAGATCATGGCATAGAATTTGAAAACTCTCAGCTAGAAGGCTTTTGTGCAGAACATGGAATAAACCACAACTTTTCAGCACCAAGAACTCCTCAGCAAAATGGAGTTGTCGAAAGAAAGAACAGAACCTTGGTGGAGATTGCCAGAACTATGCTGATTAACTCAGGGCTTGCTATGAATTTCTGGGCTAAGTTGTCAACACTGCATGTTATGTGACTAATAGGTGTCTCATCAGATCTTCAATGAATCTATGGAAATTCTCAAGAAATTTATGATGATTATACATAGAAGTGAAATACATTTTTGAATTACTATTCAGACTCTTACTACAATATAGGAAACACACTCATATACATAATTAATTTCTGATTTTGTCCATCTATCAAGCTGATAAACTCCACAATTTATCAAGTTGACTTAGTAATAAAATTATGTCAAAATCTCTATTAGCTTCCAATCAATTTATGCAAGATTTAATCAAATCATGTAGATCCATTGTTATTAATGCAACTCACTTGTTAGAATGTATGCATCCACAGATCTAGATGGGATCAGGTCCTTAGCACAGTTAAAATAACAGAAAATAAACAAAGTGCTGAAAGTAAAGATTGCGCAATAACTTTACGTGGAAACCTCCTTGCTCAAGGGAGTAAAACCACGACCTGGCCTGCTAGGACTTTTCAAAAACTGTTTTCACTAATCTTCTTAAGCAAAAGTAAAAGCAAGTTTACAAATCGAGATTAGCCTGCTAATCCCAACTCTAAGTAACACCTCCTATTACTTAGATGAGCCAGAGCAGATACAACACCGCCCACTATACTAATCCTGACTGATTAGTATAGAATTTAGAGTAAGACCCTAAGTTACTCTTAACCTAGTTCTTACAATGATTCACACAAGTTTGAAACGTTTCTTTCACAAGTGAAACGAATTCTACAATATAAGCACTATTACAAGCAAACAAAGTAACAGCTGGTACAGGAAGCTCTTGAAGCAATTGATCAGGTCCCTTGCTGTTCTTGAAGCTTGAAAAACTCTCTCTTTTGAATGAATGAATAATAATATTGTTTGTTATTTGATATATACCATGAAGAAATACTACCAAACGTACAAGTAACCTCATCGCTTCTGATTGGTGAAGTACTCTACAGCTTCACCAACTTCCTGACACAGACAACCTTTACAGCTGTCCAGAACTTTCACCACTGTACTAGTATTCATACTCTGCAGAGGACCAGGTCCCTGCACTTGTGAGGAGATCATCAAAACATCAAGGAACATAAGCACTTATCAATTTCCCCCTTTTTGATGATGACAAACAACCTGCATAACTCCTCACGTGAGTGAACAAACATTTATTCAATAAAACAATAAAATTGGTATTCCCCCTTAATCAGTTCCCCCTTTGTATGATCCCCCTTAGTTCAATGCCCCTAATCAGTTCCCCCTTTGTATGTTCCCCCATAGTTCAATGCCCCTAATTCCACAGCCAACAGCCAACAACCTTTACAACAAAACTTCCCCCTTTTGACATCATTGAAAATGTGAAACAGTAAACATATTCAAGTTAAATACAAGGCAATACAGAATTCAGGGCCTTAAGCCACACAGAACATGTGTATGTAAACATAAAGAGAATATTAAGCCACACATGAACATGGCACTCAAACAAAAAGAGAGCATCATATCATATATACTGACCATTGTAGTTTTGTCACAACAACAAAGAGCCACAAGAGTATGTGATCACAGGGTGGAATAACAAAAGAAAAGACAGACAACAAGAGAAACAAGATACATTTAGGACGGAGGAGTGGAGGGATTAAAAGTATGCATCAACAGCATTATGCGCTCATTTACACTCTCATGGGCCTGTATCAGTTGCTTGTTTAGGGACTTAATTTCCTCATTGAGAGAGGCATTTATCTTCAGCAGCATTGTGTTTTCATCCCTTAATTCTTTGAGCACCAGCTCGTGACCCTCACTGGTACCAGGTCCCCTGGAAACGGCCTTCTGCAATTCAGACTTCAATCTGGTGATTTCAACCTCCTTATCGCTCTGAATCTTGGTGAGATCAGTCACCTCCCTCCTAAGAGTTGCCTGCTATTCCAGAAAATCTACCACCTAAGATCTGCCCTTGGCCTGTCCCTCAATGCACTCACATTCTAGTAGAGTAGTCATAGTGAACATCTGTTTGGTAGTACCAGGTACCCCTTTTCCCACTGGAACTTCAAAATGGTTAAAGACAAAGTTTAGCAAATACCCATAGGGAATGACGTGCTTAGCAGTCTTCCATGTCATTACTCTATGCATATGTTCCAGCATAATTGCAGGGAAATTGATTTCCTCAAGCTCATCAAGCTTTTTCATGAGGAAAAGATCAGTAGCAGAAGCCACTGTCCTCTTCTCAGTCATGGGCACCATTACTTTGTTAATGAACTCAAACATCAATTGATACTCCCCTTTAAGAAACTTCTTTGGGAGCCCTGCATGCTTGGCATCTCCTCGTTTGGTAGCAAGCTTCGAGAAATCACCAGTTAGTTTACATCCCTCAATAGTTCGAACCCCCACCATAGGCACTCCAAGAATAATTACTAGAGTTTCTTTATCAAGATGAATCTCCACATTCCTGACAGTAGTTGTGATTCCACCACTTTCCAGTAGTTCCATTTTATAGAAGAACTCACGCACTTCAGGTTCGTGCAAGTATGGAACTGGTGGTTCAAATAGATGATTCCAACCTTGAATGGTAACAACATCAGCCAAATTTTCCATACCAACCTCTGTTAGAATGTCAGGGTCAAAGACTTTACCATTCAAAACCTTTTGTTCCTTCATTTTCTCTACCCGCTCCTCTGTAGTCAATTTTTTCTCTTCGATTTGATTTTTAACCCTGGGACCAAGTCCTTTTACGGGTTGTTCCTCTGACTGCTTACTTCCTTTTTCTCCCTTTGCAAGAGATTTCTTCTTTTTAACCTTCACACTCTTTGCAGGAGATTTTACCCTTTTTACAGGAATTTTCTTTCCCTCTTTTTGATTTCCCTTTAGTTTAATCCTTTTTTCCTCAGCTTCACTCCTCCTTTTTGCCACATACTTGGCAGTATCTTCAGATTCAGTCTCACTATTCTTAATAGACAAGGGAGTAGAGGCAGGCTGTTCAGGTTTAAGCCCTTCTCTTCTCCTTTTCTTAGTTCTTTCTGTGTGGGCTTTGCTTGCAACAATAGCACTTCCCATAACCTTTTGTGCTTCGCTCCTTGTAACATACTTCCTTTTGTCCCCTTTAGGGTGAGTCAAAACCAACTTTCCCTTCCCTTTTCTCTGTTGCTCCTTTTCCCGTTCAGCAGATTTATCAACAATGTCAACCTCAAATGTACCTATAACTGCTTCCAACTCAGGAGCATTCACTTGAGATTGGTTTGCTCCACGCATTCCCCTTGAGCGCCATTTTAATGGAATCTCTTCTTTTTCTTCTTTATCGCTTCCAACATCAAATGATTTTGGTGTTTGGTCAAAGATAGGCTCACTTCTGGGAGGGACCTGATCCGGTGACTCCAATTCATGCTCTAGAAAAGTAGGTTGAACATCACCTCTTAATGAGGCCAAGCTTTGAACGGCCACCAGTTCAGCACCAGCAGTTATGATACAAGATTCAGGACCCTTTACTTCAGGTAAGTCCCCGTCAAACAATCTCTCAGATATGGTTGATGACACTGCCATAGAACCAATGTTAATTTCTTCCACAGAAAGTCCCTCATTAGGTTTTGCCACAGATTGTGCCTCTAAATTTGTGGATTTTTCACTAGATAGGACCAGACTGAGAGAGAAAACCAAAGAATTTCCAGAGTGAAGAATAGGGGAGACCAAGATATCGACCGACGGGGAGATGGATTCATCCATTTCACCAACACTACAGACAGGGGTGGAGGGAGACTCTTCAGGAAGAGGAACGAAGAAGTTGAATGAAGTAGGGTTTTCACCCTCTTGGGAGATGTGTGTTTTTGAAGAAGACTCAGTGATAGACATTTTTTAAGAGAAGAGGGAAACAGAACTTGAAGAGAAGTTTAGAATTTTTTTTGATTTTGAAGAGAGGAGGGAACCTAAATAGTAATTTACCAAGAAGAATTTAAATTGAAAAGGTATCGGGTCCCAATAGAGGCGATCTTTGGTATTAGAAGCGACAGGACGTTTTGAAACTGACGTGATGAGTGGGCGAGTGACACATGGCAGTGATGTTTGACATTTAGACAATGTAGTATACATGATACTAACCTCATGCGGACCAGGTCCTCCTTTCAGTTTGTAACTCTTTCTGTGTGATTAAACCTTCCCTTTAGCTAGACACACCATGAGTGTATATTTGCATTAAGGTACCAGAAGTGAATTCTTTTATGACAAATATTTAAACAAGTAGAGATACCTGCCCTCCGTAACATAATCAAAATAGAAGATTTTTTGTGCAAACTTGTCAAAGAATCAGGTAATCTTGTGCATCCCCAGCCTCATCCTGTTTCTGATGAAAGACTCTTTGCTAAGTGTCTTTGTAAAAATGTCAG
This sequence comes from Solanum microdontum, assembly GCA_036250385.1. Lineage (NCBI taxonomy): Eukaryota > Viridiplantae > Streptophyta > Magnoliopsida > Solanales > Solanaceae > Solanum > Solanum microdontum. Next base: position 11,366 of record JAJONQ010050411.1, read on the forward strand.
CCAATTGATCTTCAGTCTTGCAAAACTTCATTGCCACATGTAGTTTCTCCACATTGTCTCTCAGAAAGTGATGCCTCACATCAATGTGCTTTGTCCTCTTATGCTGAACAGGATTTTTGGCCATATTCATGGCACTAGTGTTGTCACAAATAAGAGGAATGGTGTCTGTGAGTACACCAAAATCTTCTAGTTGCTGCTTAATCCACAATAGTTGTGTACAACATGATGTTGTAGCCACATACTCTGCCTCTGCAGTAGATAAAGCCACGAAATTCTGCTTCTTTGTTCCCCATGAAATCAAGGCTGATCCCAGGAAGTGTGCCATGCCTGATGTGCTTTCTCAATCAATTAGAAAACCTGCATAATCAGCATCAGCATAACCTATAAGATCAAAAGAGTCACCAGTAGGGTAGAGGACCAGGTCCTGAGTTTGCCTTCAGGTGAGACTCTTTTGGTGCTGCTTAAAACCTTGCACAAATCCCTATGCTGAACACTATATTCGGCCTACTTCCAGTGAGGTACAGAGGTGATCCAATGATTCCCCTGTACATGGTCTGATTTACCTCCACACCATCTTCATCAATATTAAGTTTCACATTTGTGCTCATAGGAGTGTCCAACACATTTGCCTCAAGGAGACTGAACTTTTTGAGCAACTCTTTGATATACTTCTCTTGACATATTGAAGTGCCTTGAGCTGATTGTTTGATCTGCAAGCCTAAAAAGAAGGTAAGCTCCCCCATCATGCTCATTTCGAACTCACTACTCATCAAATCAACAAACTCTTTGCACAATGGTTCTAAGGTGGCTCCAATTATGATGTCATCTACATATGCCTGCACAATCAACAACTCCTTACCTCTGGATTTTAAGAACAAGGTATTATCAATTTTACCTCTCTTGAACCCATTGGTTAGGAGAAACTTTGATAAGTGTTCATACCAAGCTTTGGGAGCTTGTTTTAAACCATACAAAGCCTTGTCCAAATTAAGCACATGATTGGACAGGTCTGCATCTTTAAAGCCTGGAGGTTGTTTGACATATACTTCTTCCTTCAAGTTCCCATTCAAGAAAGCACTCTTGACATCCATTTGAAACAACTTAAATTCCATGTGGGCAGCTAATGCTATCAAGATTCTGATGGCTTCCATTCTGGCTACAGGAGCAAAGGTCTCGTCATAATCAATTCCTTCTTCTTGGTTGTACCCTTGGACCACCAGCCTTGACTTGTTTCTTGTAATGGTTCCATGCTCATCAAGTTTGTTTCTGAACACCCATCTAGTCCCAATAATAGTTCTGTCCATTGGTTTAACCAGGTACCACACTTTGCTTCTTTCAAACTGATAAAGCTCCTCCTGCATTGATGTCACCCAATCTGCATCCCTTAATGCTTTCTTGATAGTTTTGGGCTCAATGGTTTATATGAAAGCTGAGTACGCAACCAGATTTCTTGACTTGGACCTAGTTTGAATTCCAGAGTCAAGTGGAGAGATGAGATTATCTAGTGGATGAGAGGATTGATGTTTCCAACCTGACTTTCTGGTAATCTCTTCTTCTCTGTCAGCATCAGAATCACCTTCGTCTCCTTCAAGATTTTGAGACAGTACTTCATGTGTTATATCGGAGGGACCAGGTCCTCCTGAGTGTTATGCATCCTTCTGTCTTGTACCCTGATCATTTCTCTGCTGGTCTGTCTGCTCTTCAAACTCATAGTCTTCACCATGGTCATTCAGTATTCCTGATTCATCAAACTTGACATGCATACTTTCCTCAATACAAAGGGTTCTTTTGTTGAACACTCTATAAGCCTTGCTTGTCGATGAATAACTGACAAATACACCCTCATCACTTCTAGCATCAAATTTTCCTAGGTCATCCTTTCCATTGTTCAACACAAAGCACTTGCAACCAAAAGGTTTGAAGTGTGCGATGGAGCAAATCAGTCATTATAATTAGAGGTATAATGGAATAATGGACATAGATAAAGTGTGGTACTTAATAAAGTAGTTTCTTCATGTTAGGACAACATGACAGTAGTTGTAGTTGTTGTATTTTAGAATCATCAATATGGGCTACATCTGTTCGATTGGTCTGGCCTAATTCATGATTTGATAGGGTTGTGCTAAAATTTTTGGAACCCATTTAAGAAAATGGTTTCTTATCCCGGATTGAATAAGTATGCTGATTTATGAGGCTTGAGAAATATGGGTAAGGCCGGCCCGCGAGCCAAATAAAAATTAATTAAAAAAATAGAGTATTAAAAATAACAAGAGTTCAAACTCAAAGTTTTAACTATTAAAATTTAAATACGAATTATGTTTATAAAATGTAGGGATAAGGGTCTGAAAAATATCTCAACTTTGGTCGGATTTGCTGTTGCGATACTAAACTTTCATGAGGACCTATTACCTCCCTAGACTATATAATACCGTATTTTAAACATATATATTTTCCCACGTCATAAAAAATAATGTAAAATTATAAATATTAATGTGTCCACGTGAGCACATATATACCTTTAAAATATACTATTAAATAGTTCAGGGGGTAAAAAATACGGTATTAAGTAGTCTAGGGAGGTAATAGGTCCTTATGAAAGTTTAGTATCGCAACAACAAATCCGACCAAAGTTGGGGTACTTTTCAGACCCTTATCCCTAAAATGTACTACATAAAATAAAATTTTCATAAAATTTCTAGGAAATCACTCTGTACGCCGTAGTGTATGGAATGATGTCATATTTTTTGTGTTTTATTATGATCATTAGAAAACAATTAGGTTAAAATTTCTATTTAGCTATTTATACTTTTACTTGAAATCAAACTTAATAAATATTATAAAAATAATTTTATTTGTGGATTTGATTAATAAGTAGTAACATTAACACCATGTAATATTATCTTATCGATATTTATGATAATATTTTTAAAATATAATTTGATTTAAAAAATTATTAAAAAAATATTTTTTTAAAAACTGGCATGGCCCGGTATAACTCGTAGCCCACGTACTTGTTGGTTGGGCTGACCGTTTTTTGGCCCACAAAAAAATGAACCAGCCCCGCCTGATACGCTAAATTTCAAAGCTTGAATAGGTTAGCTCGGATGGGATAGGCAAGCCCATATTGTCAACTCTAGTTGTATTCTATTAGAATTTTAAAAATACTATCTTAATTAGAGTGAGGTGCACACAAATGAGTTATATAGTTGATGCTCAATTAATATGATTGGGTTTTCCATATTTACCAAGCAACTATAAGAGAATTGGTAAGAACGCATTGTTAAAGTTGTTGCCTTGCAAAAAATAATACAAGAAAAATCTAGATTTTGTATAAATATATGTGAATTTTTTCTTTTGTTTCTAGAAATAAATTTGATGAGTTTACTCGATTCCTAGTGATTATTGTATCTTCTAGTGCTTAATTCATGCTTAGCAACATTGCAGATATTATCGACTTATTTATTGAATGTCTATCTGTTACAGAATATTTAGAAACCATAACTTTGGGATCAAGTCAATTTTCTCCTATAAATAGAGGGATCCTCTTCATTGTAAAATTATCCATCAAGAGAAATAATAAGTCTTCTCTCTACTTTCTTTTTATTCTTATTCTATAGTTTCATAACACGTTATCAGCACGGGACTCTACCGTTTCAAAGAGTGAAGGTTAAGTTTGAAGAATTAATAAGGTGTTATTTACTTTTTTTGCTTTTAATTCTAATGGTCAATGTTATGAAACTAGAGTTCATTGCCCTTCATAGTTCGGGCAAGAACTACCTTTTGTTGGATGCTGAAATCCATCTTGATGCAATGGGTCTTGGAGACACCATGAAAGAAGAAAATAAAGTATCAAAGCAGAGTTGTGCGCGGGCAATGATATGCGTCATCATCTTGATGAGATTCTAAAAATCGAATATCTCATAGTTAAGGATCCATTTATTTTGTGGAGTAACCTAAACGAAAGATATGACCACTTGAAGATGGTCATACATTCAAAGGCAAAATTGGGCTTAAATTTAAAAGCCTCGGGAAAAATTAGGCCCTAAATTTAAGGAAAAGCTACATAAATTCGCCATAAAATGCAAAATAATTACATGATCATACCCAAACCCAAAGTAATTCAAGAAATACTCATTCTCTCATAAATAATTACAGTTCATACACCCCCCCCCCCCAATTAAGGCTGATAATTTTTGTTTAACTGATACTAAATTAGTATCATATATTGTATTGGTATCAT
>JAJONQ010050412.1:0-16871 GCA_036250385.1 Solanum microdontum
CTTAATGTCTCGAATTGGTAGACCTAATGTTGGTAGCCTTTTCATAAATTGATTTAGATTGTTGAATTATATTACTATTCATGCCTAAATGTATTAATAAAAGGTTTGTTGGTGAAAGTGAATTCATGGCCTTGAAAAGGCAAGAGATGACATAATTTACATGTTGAAGTAGAATTGTGCTTGAGGTATTAATCCACTTGAAAGGTGGAGGTGTTTAATTACTTTGTAAATTGTGATCATGGCCTTGAAGGCATAGTATGAGGAATTGAAGTATTATCATGATATTGTATATATGAATGTGATGTGAAGGATATGCATGTGATTTCAATGATAGAATGATGATCATGTATTGAATGTAATTGTGTTGTTGTTGAAAGTATATTCTCAATTAACACTCATGAATGTTGATGATGAAATCTGAAGGGTTCTATAATTTAATGTTGAGTATCTTGATTGGTAGGCTTAAGCATCCTATTCTTGTATAAATGAATGTAAAGGTGATTGTGACCTCTTGAATTGGTAGGCTTGTGCATCCTTTTCTTGTATTGATGAATGTGATCATGAATGAAGTATCTTGACTTGGTAGGCCTAGGCATCCTCCTCTTGAATAAGGAATGTTTCTTGTCTTAATGTCTTAATGTCTCGAATTAGTAGACCTAATGATTGTACCCTTTTCATAAATGAATGAATGGATGTCTAGAATTGGTAGACCTAATGTTAGTAGCCTTTCTATAAATTTCTAATGAAGTATTCTAGGCTAAACCTTGGATTGGTAGACCTAATGTTGGTGGCCCTTCATGAGGAGTCTAGGTACTAATATGAATGTAAAACCTTCGACCAGTAGACCTAATGGTGGTGGCCCTTCCTTGTGTCTTGTGTTAAACCTTGAAGCGGTTGACCTAATGGTGGTGGCCTCCTTCTTGTGTGAAATGATGAACTTAGAGATGGTAGACCTAATGGTGGTGGCTCTCTCTAGGAAAGTCAATGAGTTATCCTTAATGTACCTTGAAATAGTAGGCCTATTGGTGGTGGCCCTTTCTTGGGAAAAGTACTTTGGTTCGGTAGGCCTCTCAAGTACACTAATGTAATGTTAATGAAACTACTCTATGGCAATAGAGGCTAAGCACCGAGAGGATATGGTTAGATAGAGGTTCTCCCTACGTTAGACCAGATTTCAATGAACATCTTTCATATCACATAACTATGTGCCCACATAGGTTATTAGCCAGTGGATTCAATTCAATCCAAGCTAATGCTACTAGTTCTACCTCAGGCAAGTAGAACACCTTTTTACGGTGTGGGGTCACATGACACCGGATTCCATGGTTAGCTCTCATGGTCTATGTCGGTTAATGCCTATTCCCATTATGTGAGAAGTGCATTATGGTTTCTTGAGGAGTTCTATGAAGTGCGGGTGGTAGTATGAGATGTCATCCATGCATTGCACATGTAGGCTTTAAGAGGGTCATAGTGAGTTCTCTAACTCTTAATGACTAATGTGTGAAAGTCCTCTAATGTATGATAGTCATCTAAATGAAGCTATTGAAGAATGTTGACTCTTATATGCTTAAATGTAAATATCCATGCTATACTTGGATTGTATTATGAGTACTTCCTTGTCATGACTTATTGTATATAATGTGCCTTGTCTATGGTGACTTGAAAGGAGTACGTAGTAGTATGGGATACTACTTGCACATTGCACAAGTATGGCTTAGATTTGTCTTAGATGTTGGTCTTAATGTGATGATATGACCTATGTAATGTTTATGTCTCTTATATTCTTTATTGTGTAAAGATGGAAAAGGATGAATGGTAAGTTCACTTTTGGTGACCTTAAGGTGGTATCTTAGTGTGGGTGGTGGTATGGGACGCTATCCATACATTGCACAAGGTATAGCTTGAGGGTTACTTGAAGTGAAGGCTTAAGGTAAAGGTAAAAGGTTTATATGATGATTATGTTTAAATGTGAAAATGTGACTTGAATGTTGGTTGTGACTTATATTATGCCTCTTTTACTCATATTCATGAAGTTTTACTAAAATGGCATAAAAGCATGACTTTCCAATCAATTACCCTTTTTAAGCATGTTTTTGCATGGCTATCATACTTAGTACTTGATTGTGCTAACCCCATTCTTCTCCCTTTTTACCAAAGTGTAGGGTTTGGAGACATTGGTGTTCTATGCTTGATGGGATAGGTTTCTAAGGTTCTTGACGATGAAGACTGGGTGAGTCCTCATAGTTTCGAGGACAAAACCCATTATGTTCCTTTTATGTCTTGTAATTTATGTTAAAGCTTTTGTATGGGCTAAGTCCCACTGTTGTATTCAAAGTATTAGATGGTTTGAGACTAAGTCTAGAAAGTCTTCCGTTTGTTTTTTAATGAAATGTCTTCGATTGTAAAGGAAAATTTTAAATTCCTTTCTCTTTTTCTATGTTCTTATGTTCAAGAATGCTACGATACTTGTATTAGACCTCTCCGGGGTCAAGTACGCCGTGTCGCATCTAGAGGCTAGCCTTGGATCGTGACAAACATGGTATCAGAGCACAATATTTTGGAATGGTCTTAGGTTGTCTCAAACCACATCTAGTAGAGTCTTATTCATAATGTGAAGCGCGCCACATTATGAATAGGAGGCTATTGGGTGTTAAGAAAGTTTCACTTCTTCATTCTTCAAGTCGTGCCATAGAGTTTAACTCTGTAATGTCTTTCCCTTATTCCTTGTGTGATGGTCTTTAGAGTATGACCACTTGAAATGAGTATGCTAGAAGGGTTGAGGGAGAGAAAGGGTTGGTTGTGATGCCAACTATGGCTATGTGACTTGATAGATGTGAGATGGAAGATTGTGGTGTTGATTTTAGTATGAATGGGTTGCTTTATGGTTATGTGTGATGTTGGTAGAAGGTTATGATGTGTTTTGCGGCATGTTGAAAGAGTTAGTGAAATGTGGTGTTTCAGAAATGCCTAGGTGTAATGAGTATGAAGGTTTAGTGATGTCTTGCTCCGACCTTATAATGGAAAGAAGTGACGTTTGCAGGAGCTAGTATAAGCTTTTTCCTAAGTGGGGAATAATGTTCCTAGATGGTAAGGTCTTTGAGTGTCCTTGATGTTCATGAGTTAGGCTTGATAGATGTTCTCACCTTAAGAAGTGTAGTGAGTTGAGGAGTTTAGACCCGGTGTGGTAGACTCATATGATACCTTGAGTGATGTGGTAAGGTTGATTGTGAGCAAGAGTTGCTTAATGAGGACCTTCCTAGTTTAAAAGCACCGGTAAGTTGATGTTTTCTTGTAAGTTGTGGATGTCTTAATTAAGGTTCCTTTGTGGTGTTCATGATAAGCCTTAGTTGGGTTTCCTCCTAAGTGGGGGATGGTATGTTAAGTAGTAAAGTCATTGAGAGTTCTGATATCTTTACCTCTTCCTTTATGTGCCTATTCAAGCCTAAGACGAAGAGTTCCTTTTTGGCTTGTTTCATGTTTTGGAGTCATGTGTGAATGTGTTTCATGGTCTCCTTATGATATGCATGTTCTAGTTGAATTCTTGTTCATATGAGAAAATGTGTTTTCATGATTTGTGTTCCTCATGTTAATGTGCATTGAGTATAAGTTGTCTATATGCTTCATGAGGCGAAATAACAGAACATGCCTAAATGTGTTTTTATGAAGAAGTTGCATAATGTACTTAATGATGTTGTGATGAGCATGAAGTGATTTGGAGAAGGAAGTTCCTCCAATAAAATGAAGAATGCGAAGTTTTGATGCATAATGAGTTTGTAGATGTAGTTCCTACCTTCTTGTTGTGTTTTGAGCTTATTTGTCACTCCTCAAATCCAATTAAGACGGACAGGCACCCGATGCCCTAAAGGCCCGAGAGAACCAACATGTAACCTGTGCTTACTATGCATATAACTATAACAACCTTGTAACAAGTTCACATAGGATGCAGCGATACGAACTAACATAAGTAGACACAAAACTTATATACAAGACTTGGCCGTTGAGGCCACAACTTGTTAAGACTTAACTGAACCATTTATACATAAGTCTACAAAGCCTCTAAAAGAGAGAAAATCTTAGAGTAGGTCGGGACAGACCCCACCTTACCCTTAACTATGATACAATACCAAAATGAATCTACCAAGGACTCAGTAAAGCTCTGAATCAACCTGGAGCTCACCAAAGGTAGCTGAGTGTCGTGTGCTCTTATTGAGGTCTACTAGCTGGAGTACCTGTGCCTGCAGCATGAAATGCAGAGTCCCCATGAGGGACGTCAGTACAAAAAAATGTACTGAATATGTAAGGAAATAAGATAAATAAAATAAGAGTTCGAATGAAACCAAGTATCAATATATGTGTGCATAAATCAGAACAGAAGACCACCTTTGTTAACTCTTGTGGGATCATGTATGTTACATTCTTGTCTTTATCTTTCTGTGTGTTATGATCTTTATAAGACATGTGATACGAATGACTAGCTGATCAGTGGTAGAAGAGCATGACCCATGCTAGGCATTTTAACCACTGGGATGCAGTACTCATAATTACACAAATTGGGATCGATCCATGATAGGCTTTCGCCCCTGAGCTGCCACCCTTCTATACCAATTGGGATCGGCCCATGCTAGGCGTTCGCCCTTGAGTTGCCACCCTTATATACCAAATGGGATCGACCCATGCTAAGCTTTTACCCTTGGGCTGCCACTCATAATTATACAGATTGCTTCACTTAGATTCTTTAATCGTTGAGATTGTTGTTTTGGTGGTTAAAATCATTTTTGAGATTTGGAAATACGGACTAATAGTAGAAGACATGCAAATAATACTTCAAGGCACTAACAATGACATAAGGGGCTATGTAACCTCAATGCATTACTTGTGAGCTTAAATGACACAATTGTCTTTAACTGACTAAGAGGAGGATTCACCAAACTTGCTTTTGCAAATACCATTTCTATATCAGCACATAGGAGGATAATTACACAAGTATAGAGTATTGAACATATAATCAAGTAATTCTATACACTAAGGAGAAGGGGAAATATTGTTAGCTATTTGGAAATCGTACGCTGCCACTATGTTTCCTTTACTAGGAATAGAACTTAGGAAATTCACTTATTGATATTAATCGCAAATATCAGAATTCATGCCGAAGAATATTGAATCGAATACCCTTACATACCTTATCCTCTGACCAATACAACTATCATGATTCAGCCTCCCCTTTTAGGTTTAATCTACAATATAAGTCATGATAAACTAAAATTAGTAGCTATCACACAGTGGGCCCCGTAAAATAGTAGCTAACATTGACGGATAATGAGCCCATACAACCCTTAAAATAATGTGTATCACCACACATCTCCTTCTCTACCCAATACATACATTATATATCTTTTTCCAAGATTACCCAAGCTGCACCAACAACAATACACATAAAACAACCTCAAAAATTCTTTATCATACAATCAATTATTAAACTCACCACCCCCTTGAGTTTATTTATGACAGCACACCCATAATTCCTCACTCAAACTCATACATAAGGAGGAAGAAAATAGAGCAGTCACCTTACCTCAATTTCTGTAACTTATCCTTATAACTTGAATTCCTCTAGAACTTCAACTTCTCTTCACACTTAAACCAAAGAAGAAGAGAAAAGTATCTTAATAATTAAATAAAGTGAGCAGTAGCTTCTGCGAACTTCTGCCTTTTACTTATAGTTGAGCATGAATAACATGTTTTCTAGTCTTCCATGGGAGAATTAAGCTAAATCCATAAGTGTTTCTCTTTCCTTTGTTTGCAGATATGATGATTTCTTCAAGAACCCTAGAAGGAACTTTAAGGCTGCTGTTTTAATCCTTAAGAGAAAAGAGAGAGAGAACTGTAGTTAATTCTCAATATTGTGTGTTAAAAATGAGTGAGAATAGCAGCCTATATATCCTATATATTGAGCTTTCTTAACCTTTAAGAATATCCTCTAGAACCTCCCCTTTTTTGTCCATTTTTAGCCACTAATTGGTCAAGTAGGTGATGCACCTACTTATGTACATCAAGCTACTCAAAAGGTCAAACTAGGTGATGCACCTACTTGCTTTCACTTGGGCTTAAATATATTAGGCCTTGACAGATTTGGCTGCTAGACTTTAATTTCATTTTCATTTTATTTAACTTAGTTTGGGCCTCAAGTGAGTCCATTAGCATAGGCCCAAATCTGATCCATAAACCTTGGCCTTTTTAACTAGATCCATATAGCTCAAGTAGGTGATGCACCTACTTGGTCCTTTGGACTGGTCAATTAGTCAAAGTTGGTGATGCACCTGCTTGTCACCTACTAGCTTAGTTTAGTTAAGCAAGTAGCTCACTTATTTTATTCCATTTTCTAAATATTAAACCCTTTTTGCTTTAACTTAGAACTTAACTTTCAACTTTAAGCTCAATTACCACCTTACCGTCTCGAGTTTAAATACTTCCGTTGGAGTTATAAAATGCAGTACACATGCTAAAACGTGCAAGGTATCACATCACCTTTCGAGATAGTTTAAACCAACACTAATCATATAAGAAACATGGTCCCTCACCTATACTATAAAGTTATGTCAAGTATCACAAGAATAGAACAAGCATATGCGTAATACAGGCTGTTACATCCTTCCCCCCTTAAAACATTCGTCCTCGAATGTTAGCATGGTTATCTAGCCCAAACAAGTTCAAGCCTAAATTAGTATTACTATTAATCACATAATACATATAGACTTATACTTACTTGTCAATGCCTCAACTACGCATTTTTATCCTTCTCTTCGATCTGAAAGAGATGAGGATACTTCAATTTCATTACTTCTTCCGCTTCCTATGTAACTTCTTCTATTTGTTGGTTCCTCCATAATACTTTTATAGAAGCTACCTCTTTATTCCTTAACCTCTTAACTTATCGATCCAGAATAGCAATGGGTACTTCTTCATAAGTGAGATCTCCCGTAACTTGTACATCTTCAGTAAGAGTAATACGAGATGGGTCACCTATACACTTCCAAAGCATTGAGATGTGAAACACGGGATGAACAGTTGAAAGCTCTTGAGGTAGCTCTAACTCATACGCCACTTGGCCAATTCTTCAGATAATCTTATATGGCCCTACATAGCGTGGACTCAACTTTCCCTTTTTACCAAACCTCATTACCCCTTTCATTGGTGACACCTTCAAGAACACCCAATCCCCTATAGAAAATTCTAGTCATCTCCTTCTAACATCCACATATGATTAATGTCGACTTTGAGCAATTTCTATCCGCTGCTGTATCACTTTGACTTTTTCCATAGCTTGATGAACAAGGTCTGGCCCAAATAAGGCAGTTTCACCTGTTTCGAACCAGCCAATTGGGGATCTACATTTTCTACCATATAAAGCTTCATAAGGTACAATTTTAATACTTGAATGGTATCTATTGTTGTATGCAAACTCGATCAACGGAAAATGATCATCCCAACTACCTTTGAAGTCTAATAGACAAGCTCGCAGCATATCCTCAAGTGTTTGAATTTTACGCTCTGCCTGACCGACTGTTTGAGGGTGAAAGGTTGTACTTAAATTCACTTGTGTTCCCAAAGTCTTCTGAAATGACTTCCAAAAATTTGCAGTGAATTGAGCTCCTCTATCCGATATAATAGAGATTGGCACTCCATGTAGCCGAACTATCTCTTTAATATAAAACCTTGCATACTCTTCAATCGTACAAGTAGTCTTCACCAGCAAGAAGTGTGCTGATTTGGTGAGTCTGTTAACTATTACCCATATTGAATCAAACTTCTAAAATGAGAGAGGCAAACTAGTGAAAAAATCCATGTTGATCATGTCCCACTTCCAAATTGGAAGTTCTATACGCTGCATACAACCTCCGGGCTTTTGGTGCTCCACTTTTACTTGTTGACAATTTAGACATTGAGCCACGAATTCCGCAATGTTCTTCTTCATGTCCCCCCACCAATACATTTCTTTCAAGTCATGATACATTAGGTACACACAATCTGTTTTGACATCGAAGTACTCCCTCTTACATAAGCTCAAATGCCTTTGTCATACCCTGTTGTACATTCTCCTTAAGTTGTAATAGAATAGGATCAGTGTACTGCTACTCTTTCACTTCCCCTACTAATGAGGATTCTGCCGCATTTTGCACAATAACCCCTTCGTCTGGAGATTCAAGAAGGTGAACCCACAAGCTAGCTAGTTGACATAGATCCTTTGTTATTCCTTGTCTTTCCATAGACTTCCCATAAGTGCTTGCCATTATTTTACGACTTAACAGATAGCTACTACATTTGCTTTCCCTGGATGATACAAGATATCAATGTCATAATCTTTTAATAGTTCCAGCCATCTTCGCTGCCTCAAATTTAGGTCCTTTTGCTTAAAGATATATTGCAAACTCTTGTGATCAGTGTATATGTCAACATGAACTCCATACAAGTAGTGGCGTCATATCTTCAAAGCAAATACAACCACTGCTAGCTCTAGATCAAGTTGGATAATTTTTCTCATATGGCCGCAACTGCCTTGCGCCATAAGCTATTAATTTACCATGCTGCATCAATACACATCCTAGGCCCACTCCCGAAGCATCACAATACACTGCATAACCTTCTATTCCTTCTGGAAGTACCAATACATGTGTAGAAGTTAATTTATTCTTCAGCTCTTGGAAGCTTCTTTCACATGCATCACTCCATTGAAACTTGGTTTCTTTCTATGTTAGCTTTGTTAAGGTTGCAACAATGGAAGAGAATCCTTCAACGAACCTTCTGTAACAACCTGCCAATCCAAGAAAACTACGGATCTCCGCAGGTGTTGTAGGTCTTGGCCAATCTTTCACGGCTTCTGTCTTTTGAGTATCAACCTTTATTCCTTCGTCAGATACAATATGACCTAAGAATTCCACATATATCTGCCAAAACTCACATTTAGAGAACTTCGCATACAACTTACGATCATGAAGAATTTGTAAAACCTACTGCAAGTGATTAGCACGGAAATCTTCCGATCTTGAATACACTGAAATGTCATCTATGAATACTATCACGAACACATCTAGAAATGGCTTGAACACCCTATTCATCAAATCCATAAAAGCTGCTGGTGCATTTGTTAGCCCGAATGACATGACTAAAAACTCAAAATGACCATACCGTGTCCGAAAAGCTATCTTGGGAATATCTTTGTCTTTGACCCTTACTTGGTGATAACCCGACCTCAAGTCGATCTTTGAAAAAACACTTAGCACCTTGTAACTAATCCAACATATCATCAATTCTAGGGAGGGGATATTTGTTCTTAACTGTTACCTTATTCAACTGTCGGTAGTCAATACACATTCTTAACGAGCCATCTTTCTTACGTACAAACAAAACGGGTGCCCCCCATAGGGACATACTAGGCCTTATGAATCCTTTTTCTAATAATTCTTTTAATTGGTCCTTCAACTCTCGTAATTCTGCTGGGGCCATTCTATATGGAGGGATGGAGATAGGTTGAGTATCTGGAATCACATCAATACCAAACTCTACTTCTCGTTCTGGGGGAAAACCTGGAATTTAGGAAATACATCGGGAAATTCATTTACCATCGGAATTGATTGAAGAGTTGGTGGCGCTGCATCTATATTTTTCACTCTGACCAGATGACATATGTATCCTTTAGACATCATCTTCTTTGCCTTAAGATAAGAAATAAATTTACCTCTTGGCTCCCCAATATTACTTTTCCATTCGAGAACTGCCTCTTTTGGAAATTGGAAATGCACTATCTTAGTTCGGCAATCTACCGTGGCATAACAAGAAGCTAACCAATCCATACCCATTATAACATCAAAATCTACCATTTCTAGCTCAGCAAGATCAGCCAATGTTTCACGATCACAAACAGTTACAATGCAATTACGATGAACCCTTCTAGCTATAATAGACTCACCAATCGGTGTAGATACTTCAAATGGCTTCCCTAATAATTCTGGTGTTCTTTTGAACTTTCCAGCAATCAATGGAGTAACATATAACAATGTAGACCCCGGATCAATTAATGCATATACATTATGTGAAAAGATGGACAATGTATATTGGTAAATTCACCCCCAAGTCTTTTTAAGTGCATGGACGGTTATTTTAGGGTTATTAAGATACTTTAAGAGTATTAAAACAATAAAATGCTATTTTAGATTTCATTATTCAAATTCCCCAAATCAAAACCCCTCCCTCTCCAAATATCTTATCTCTAGAACTCCATTGAAGAGCAAGAGAAAAAGAAGACTTAAGGCTTCAAGAGGAGGGCTAATTGAGTGGATTTTTGTGGAATTCATCTATTAAGGTATGGTGGTCTTGATCCTTGTCTACTTTTCCATTCAAGGAGCCAAATCCAAAGTGATTTCAAAGTATGAAAAATCTAGGGTTTCACTCAATCTCATGGGTTCTTTCATCAAACATTTTCAAATGGTTCCTAATGACAAATTATGATTGAATTGGTTTTTAATTAATAATTTATGATGAAAATACTCTATGAACCCATGATTTTCTCTAAATTCCTAAATTGCGTCTTATAAAGTGGGTTTGTTGATCATGCATGAATGTTGATGGATTATTCCTAAATTGATTTAGATTATTGAATTGTATCACTATTCATGCCTAATTGTATTAATTAAAGGTTTGTTGGTGAAAGTGAATTCATGGCCTTGAAAGGGCAAGAGATGACCTAATTTACATGTTGAAGTAGAATTGTGCTTGACCTATTGATCCACTTGAAAGGTGGAGGTATTTAATTACTTTGTATATTGTGATCATGTCCTTGAAGGCATAGTATGAGAAATTGAAGTATTATCATGATATTGTATATATGAATGTGATGTGAAGGATATGCATGTGATTTCAATGATAGAATGATGATCATGTATAAAATGTAATTGTGTTGTTGTTGATAGTATATTCTCAATTAACACTCACGAATGTTGATGATGGAATGTGAAGGGTTCTATAATGTAATGTTGAGTATCTTGAATTGGTAGGCTTGAGCATCCTATTCTTATATAAATGAATGTAAAAGTGATTGTGACCTCTTGAATTGGTAGGCATGTGCATCCTTTTCTTGTATTGATGAATGTGATCATGAATGAAGTATCTTGACTTGGTAGGCTTAGGCATTCTCCTCTTGAATAATAAATGTATCTTGTCTTAATGTGTTAATGTCTCGAATTGGTAGACCTAATGTTGGTAGCCTTTTCATAAATGAATGAATGAATGTCTAGAATTGGTATACTTAATGTTGGTAGCCTTTCTATAAATATCTATTGAAGTATTGTAGGCTAAACCTTGGATGGGTAGACCTACTGTTGGTGGCCTTTCATGAGGAGTCTAGGTACTAATGTGAATGTTAAACCTTTGGACCGGTAGACCTAATGGTGGTGGCCCTTCCTTGTGTGTGATGTTAAACCTTGAAGCGGTAGACCTAATAATGGTGGCCTCCTTCTTGTGTTAAATGATGAACTTAGAGATGGTAGACCGAATGGTGGTGGCTCTCTCTAGGAAAGTCAATGAGTTATCCTTAATGTACCTTGAAATGGTAGGCCTATTGGTGGTGGCCCTTTCTTGGGAAAAGTACTTTGGGTCGGTAGGCCTAATGTTAGTGGCCCTCTCAAGTACACTAATGCAATTTTAATGAAACTACTCTATGGGAATAAAGGCTAAGCACCGAGAGGATATGGTTAGATGGAGGTTCTCCCTACGTTATGCCAGATTTCAATAAACATCTTTTTTATATCCCATAACTATGTGCCCACAGGTTATTAGCCAGTGGATTCAATTCTTTCCAAGCTAATGTTACTAGTTCTACCTTAGGCAAGTGGAACACCTTTTTACGGTGTGGGGTCACATGACACCGGATTCCATGGTTAGCTCTCATGGTCTATGTCGGTTAATGCCTATTCCCATTATGTGAGATGTGCATTATGGTTTCTTGAGGAGTTCTATGAAGTGTGGGTGGTAGTATGGGATGCCATCCATGCATTGCACGAGTAGTCTTTGAGAGGGTCATAGTGAGTTCTCTAAGTCTTAATGACTAATGTGTGAAAGTCCTCTAATGTATGATAGTCCTCTAAATGAAGCTATTGAAGAATGTTGACTCTTATATGATTAAATGTAAATATGCATGCTATACTTGGATTGATTTATGAGCACTTCCTTGTCATGACTTGTTGTATATGAATGTTCCTTGTCTATGATGACTTCAAAGGAGTACTTAGTGTGTGAGTAGCAGTATGATATGTTGCTTGCACATTGCACAAGTATGACTTAGAGTTGTCTTAGATGTTGGTCTTAATGTGATGATATGACTTATGCAGTGTTTATGCCTCTTATATGTTTTATTGTGTAAAGATTGAAAAGGATGAATGGTACGTTCACTTTTGGTGGCCTTAAGGTGGTATTTTAGTGTGGGTGGTGGTATGGGACGCTATCCATACATTGCATAAAGTATCGCTTGAGGGTTACTTGAGGTGAAGGCTTAAGGTAAAGGTAAAAGGTTTATATGATGATTATGTTTAAAAGTGAAAATGTGACTTGAATGTTGGTTGTGACTTATATTATGCCTCTTTTACTCATATTCATGAAGTTTTACTAAAATGGCATAAAAGCATGACTTACAAATCAAATGTCCTTTTTAAGCATGTTTTTGCATAGCTATCATACTTAGTACTTAATTGTGCTAACCCCATTCTTCTCCCTTTTTACCAAAGTGTATGGTTTGGAGACATTGGTGTTCTATGCTTGATGGGATAGGTTTCTAAGGTGCTTGAAGATGAAGACTTGGTGAGTCCTCATAGTTTCGAGGACAAAACCCATTATGTTCCTGTTTTGTCTAGTAGTTTATGTTAAAGCTTTTGTATGGGCTAATTCCAATGTTTTATTCAAAGTATTATATGGTTTGAGACAAAGTCTAGAAAGTCTTCCGCTTGTTTTTTAATGAAATGTCTTCGATTGTAAATGAAGGTTTTTAATTCCTTTCTATTTTCCTATGTTCTTATGTTCAAGAATGCTATGAGGCTTGTATTAGACCTCTTCGGGGTCGAGTACGCCATGTCGCATCTAGGGGGCTAGCCTTGGGTCGTGACAGCGGGAATCCTTGGATGACTTATTTGGAAGCTTTTTGCTGTCGTGGTAACTTAACAGGAGGTTTCACCGGCGGTTCGAGGTCCGGGCTCTATTCTTCCTGTTGCTGATTATTTACCCTCATATAATGAAGTCGACATACAGAGTCCCCCTTCCCCGAGTTATATCACTTTATCTATGGGCAGTCGACATCCGCGGGTCGAGGTCTGGGCTCTTTGCTATCCCTTGCAGAGTTTGGCTCTATCGGCGTATCTACTATAGGCAGACTCAACCGCGGTTCGAGGTCCACGCTTTGTGTTTCCTTTCTTCCATAGCTCGGGAATACTGACATTTTTGTTATGCTTCGGGTTTACAAATCTCCTCTACTCTTAGTTTAGCTTTTCTGTGTACCTGTCGGGCTTATGGGGGTCTGTTCAGGTTTTTACTTCAATTTGCGCACGAGTGTACCTTCTGGGGCCCAGTTGGAGTAGTCACCTTAGGTTTGTTTGCCTTACACTCGTGTGCATACCTTTACTTTTCTTGTTCGTGACCTCTGTTTGTGTTTTATTCTAACATTTCCTATTGCTTTTACCTTTCTTACTCAGTCGGCCTATGATGCCTACTGGGTACCTTTTCACTCGTACTTATACTACACTCTGCATCTATTTTCGTGATGCAGGACTGAGTACCAGTCATCAGCGCCGCCATTCGATCTAGTAGCAACCAACATCCAGAGGCGAGGGTGAGCACAGCGTCCTGATATTGCCATCTCCTTCTGTACATATATTTTGTGGCTCGTCTTTTGTACTTGAGACAGATCCTTGTAGTTGCATATATTTTTGTATGTTGGTCCATTTTTTGAACTTGTACTCTTAGTATGGCTCTGTACTTGTGACTTCCAGGTTTTGGGAGGGAATCAGTTCTTATGTATGTATTCTTTTGGCTTGCCTTATTCCTTTTTGTTGTTATTGTTCCTGCTGCTTGGTTTCTGCCCTTTTACCCACTACTAGTTGTTCTGGGTTTCGGGTTGGCTTACCTACTGGTGGGATATAATAGGTGCCATCACGGCTCGAGGAATCGGGTCGTGACAATAATGCACTTGCTCTTTCCTTATTGAGTACATGGCATCTTCAGGTGGCTACTGACAGACCTCAGTTAGAAGATCATTGACCGAGACCGGATTTGAGGGTGAGCCAGTTCTTTCAGGCTATCATGGATCCATCATTAGTTTTAGTCCATTCTTTTTGGACTCAGACTAGATGTTTAGACCTTTTTACTTATGTTTAGTTTTCGCGGTTGCACTCTTTTTTCTTCGACTTGTTGAATTGTAGAGTTTTGGTACAGTGACTTACACATTCTAGGGGTTGAATTTCCGCAAGGGTTATGCTTAGTTGTATTGTTAAACCTTCGGAGTTTATGGGAACTTCATATTTAATTCGTCATTTAAACCTGCTTCCGTATCTTTAAATGATTTAGTTTCTTTAAGTTGCTTAGTCGGGTTGTAGTAGTGGTTCTAAGACCGAAGGATTAGTATGGGTGCCAATCACGGTGGTCTTGGTCGTGACACATGACAATTCAAAATTACGTGATGATGAGATAACCAATCCATACCAAGAATCACATCAAAATATAGCATATCTAAGACTTCTAAATCTGCGTGAGTTTCATATCCCATCAAGGTAACTATACATAGTCGATACACCCGATCTACCACTACAGAATCCCCAACAGGACTAGAAACATGTACCGGCAAATCAAGAGACTCACATAATATATCCAGACTCGAAACAAAATATGTGGACACATAAGAATAAGTAGAGCTTTGATCAAATAATATAGTAGCTGGTCGATGAAAAACCAGAATAATACATGTGATAACAACATCTGAAGTCTCAGCCTCTGGCCTACCTGGAAAAACATAACAGTGAGAACGACTGCCCTCAGATTGTGAACCTCCACGACCACCACCTCGACCAGATAATACTAATATTTAAAAAGATTCAGATCAATAATAATCAATTATATATTTTTTTAAATTAAAATTTTGGAAAATATCTCTGACGCTCACACGTTTTAATTATTTAGAAATATTTAATCGTAAATATTTCTGATGTTGACATTTGACATTATTTTTTAAAATACATTTATGTACAATTTGTAAGTGAACTAAGAAAACGACAATTTATTAGTGAAAATACATTCATGCACTTTGGTAAAAAAAAATTAAACAAACAATAAAATCGATGATTTATTAGTAAGACATGTCTTTTTATTTACTTTTTAAAAATTTCAAATTAAAAATGCTGACATTTGTCATTATTTGTCTAAGTTAATGACATGTGTCTATTTTTTATTTCAAATATTAAATTTATATTATTCAATTAGTTATATAATATTTAATTATTTATCATTTAAATTTTTGAAAATTCATGGCGCTAACATGTAGCAATTTTCTTCTCCTATTATATAGATAGATCTTTGGCTAAGAATTATGTTTATTTTTTTCCTTTACAATTTCTCTACTTTTTATTGTAGAATAATAAATATGTCAGTTAACTATTCATTATATTCTTTAATACAAAACATAATGGTCATTATTTTCATTACTGCCATAATTTTATTACCATATTTAATTATTTAACAGTCATATCCTTGACATTATTTGTTATTTATATTATTATCCTTTAAATAAAAGCATCGTAAGACTTTGGACAAATAATCACATTAGCCTTTTAGATTGTTATGTTTCTGGTACTTACTTTGTCGCTTTTCCCAACCAAAGGTTATCCTACATACTAGATTTTCTTTTCAACCGATTGAGTCGAACTAAAAATAGCCTGATTTCCTAAGTTGAGGGATATGTAGGCGGGGTCAATGTTGAAAACTCGACTATATCCCGACATCCTCTCTTAAATCTTATTCCTGAGCATTTTGGTTCCTTCATAATTCGCTAGCGGGATAGCTTTTGAATTCTTTATGAATCGTGTGTTAAATCAAGCGTATCGAACTACAAGTGGCCTGAATTATCATATAGCCTGAAATATGCAGGAAACCCGATACCGGGGTTCAGCCATAATTCCCAAAGTCCATATCAAAATCCCTTTCCGAATGGATGAAGAATTGGATTCGTCAATTTCATTTGCCTCGAATTTCTTTCATCAATCAAAGTCAAACAATGGACAATTGTTGACACCCAATTTTGGACCTCCACAATATAGATTAATCATCGACCTTCTTCAATTTTAAACGATTTAAAATAATTAGTTTTAGCAAATCTAAATATTTTTAAAATTATTTTGTCATTCATTTTTAATTTTTAAATAATAAATATGTTTTTTTTATATATTTTATAAATATTCAAAAATCGTCTCAAAAAGATTTTGTTTAATTAAATTGTTGCTTAATTAGTTTATATTTTTGAGTTAATAGTTATAATTGAGTTAATTATTTTGTTTTGTTAAGATTAAGAAGCTCAATTAATATTAATTCATCTTATTTGAGTTTTAGCCAAATTTATTACTTAAATTCAAAATGGCTATTTTCTTAATCGACTATAATTGAAATCCAAATGACTAAATTTTCAATTGCAATTTAACCCTTTCCTTACCTCACCTTCAGCTCATCTTTCAACCAAGTTTTGGGCCTATTTGACTAATTTCGGGCAAAAATTGGACAATCGCAACACTACAACAACAATAGCCAATTTTAGATGCAGCAAATGAGTGAAATAAAATAGCCACTAGTAG